>CM042544.1:1112269-1192269 GCA_023630585.1 Cranoglanis bouderius
CTCTTGGTGTGTGTGTGTGTGTGTTAGTTACCTGGCTCTCTTGGCGTAGAGTATAGCTGATCGTGGATTCAGCTTGATGGCATCAGTGAACAAATCCAGAGCTTTCTGCAGCTCTCCTACACACACACACACACACACACACACAAACACACACACACACTTTATCTTACTATATTACTTGATTTAGATCTATTACACTGCTCCTGCATCAACTCCAACTGAACTAACTGTAACTGTAATAATATCAGCAGTAGTGATGGTGTGAGATCAGAGTGTGTGTGTGTGTGTGTTCGGGATCCTCACCCTCTCCCAGTGCGTCAATAGCTTCCATCTTCTTCTCATTGGCCTGGTCTATCATCTCCTCAGTCACCTGAAATTTTGAAGTGGAAGAGCATTAGATTCCACCTTCTGGGTTACACTGTGCTCTTAAAATCTACAGCAATGTCGTTTAGATAAAGTAATTGCACCCCTAGACTACTTAAAATCCGAGTAAATCCACGGCACCTCCAGGTTCTCATAGTCGCCCATCTCCTGAACCTCGTCCATGTCTGGGTCAATCACTCCATCATTGTCGATCTCTGTAGAGGAGAAACATCTCGACTCCTTTAACCACTTCATGAGATTATTATATTATCATCATCAGGTGCTTCACCTTCACGCTATACGGTTACCTAATTCACTCTCCTCGCTCTCGGAGGGCGGGGCCGGCTCTGCCCGAGGGGGTGGGGCCGTTTTAGGAGGCGGAGCTGCATCACATGGACAGCTTCCCTGTGTGGAGAGCAGCCATGTTGAATATTTTGTGTGTAAGTGTGCTTTCTTTACTTACACTGTGCAGTAGGACACGTGTTCGACTCACCAGCACCGACGTGACCCCACCACGACCTTGCGTTCACGCTAACAAGTGACGGATCGGTTATAGTCGGTCTCTGGTGGGGCCTATCCAGTGTTTTTAGCTCTGATGAGAAATGGTAGTAGCTATAAATAGCTTTCAATGTTAAATAACTAAGTCAAAAACAATTTAAATAACGCATCAAATTGAGTTTAAACCGGTTGTGTGATTCACGTGTTAAGTGCTCGGCTTCGTACTAGCTCCGTTCTCGGATCAGATTAGCAAAACGAGCTAACTGTGCCAACTTCGTACACTCACCGGAGGCACCAACAACCTCCCGAGCTTTATTCAAAACGTCTCTATACACGTTTAACGTGAGGTCGTACACGAAACCACGGGTACAAGTCTTTCTCCCATCTTTACTGGAACTAAAGTTGTGAGCGGCGAACTGAAGGAACGTCGCATGAACCGCAGGATCATTCAAGACGATCGTTTGGATTTTGTAGCGGAATTAGGAATCGTGGCTTTGTGTCGCACACGTGACATGTGACACGTGACTGCTGCTGCTTTGTGGCGTGCCAGCGTGAGCGTCGGGTTAGTGCGTGTGTGTGTGTGTGTTAGAGCTGTACAGGTGGAGGTGTCTGGTTTGGAATCTGTTCACGTCTCACACGTCAACACTGTGGATCACCTGGCAGCCTGAGTTTTTAGGCAGTGGTGGAATAGTCGCTCCCAATCTGAAACACACACACACACACACACACACACACACACACACACACACACAGGATGAATGAGTAATGTATCACACAGATAGAGGACCGTGGAACTTTCTAGGCTAGGAAGAGTTCACTGAAAAGTGGGCGTGGCCATGCACGCACAACACTCATTATGGTTATTTTCCTCACCCATGCAGCCAGGTCCGGAAGAACTCCATCTCGGGCAGGTGCAGCACACCTGGATTCTCCTTACACAGCTGGACGAAGCATTTAAGCTCGGCCACTTTCCGCGGGTCCATCACCAACACCTGACAACAAACAAACAAACAAACAATTAGCTTATTTATCACTTTATACCCGTTTATCACGCAGTACTGAGTGCTTTAATAAACTTCACGCTGTGCCACACTCTGCATTAACGTGGTCAGCGTGCACTCATCACCTTCAGGCGTTTTACTTTTTTATATTTTTATTTAAATAAACCGATTTAAACCCGTGTGTGTGTGTGTGCGCGCGCACAAGCGCGGCGCTTCAACACGTAATAAACCGATAACTGGAGCAGCACGCGCACGTTCAGGCTGCAGGTGCGTCACGGTGGATTAATCGCGCGCCCTCGGAACGGAACGGAACAGAACCTTCTGGAACTGAGCGACCGTTAAACGAGCTAGCAGCTACATTAACCCGCATTCCGACGCTACCTGGATGTCAGATGAAACAGGAACCTGGACGATGAGCCTTCTTCCCTCGGCGATTACAAACTCGCAGCTCGCGAAATCGTAACCGAAAAGTCCGCGCTTCGACCGGAGAGCAGAGAATTGTACGCAGGCGTGGACTGAACCTGAAACTCTTCAACCGAAGCACGGGTCCTGCTTCAACCCGCGTCGCGCACTGAATGTCGTCAGGGTGAGAGCTGACCAATCAGAGAGCGCGGAGACCTCGGCGCGTGGGTCGGCGTTTCCATGGCAACACTGGCTGCTCAGTCAGAAGTACCGTACTGTACTGCGCCGAAGGATTGTGGCGAAGTGGAGCACTTAATCAACAATTAAAATAAAATGAATGAAACTCAATTAGTACATAAATAAATTAGATTCGAGTAACGCAGATTCGTGGCTTTAATTCAATTCAATGTGACCCACAGGCGTTACATTTGTACTGACAAAGCTCGCGCGACTAATATAACAACAACAATAATAATAATAATGGAAGATGCTTTTTAATCGCGTATCGTATTTAGTTGATTAGTTTAGTTGTATTTAATTACTGCTCTTAATTGTTTCTTTTCTTTTAATTTAATTTTAATTAATTACTTTTTCTGTTTTTTTATTTATTTATTTTTTATTAAAGTTGTCTCAGACTGCTACATTTCATAGCGTAAAAATAAACATTCCAAAACGTTGGTATTTTTTACAGTTTTGTTTTTAATTTTCTTTTACAAACTCGATATAATACTTTTTTACTTCATTAATACGAATAATTTTACGTTTTCACCCAACCCTGATTTATCTTAGCGTACTAATTACTGTTTAAAAATCCCGAATTTAACGTTTAAAATGTTTGGCCCTCACAGGTTGGGTTGTTGTTGTTGTTGATTTTGTTGTTGTTGTTTTTTAACCCTTTTTTTCCTTTCCGTTTGTTTTTATATATTCTTTTCTTCATGTTATTATTTATTTTTTAAGCTTTGTGCTTTAACCTTTTTTGTTTTTGATTTATTTAGCTTAATATAATGTTACATTAATTTTATTACGTGTTTTTATTTAGCGATTCAAAAAAAAAAACAAAAAACAAATAAACGAATGAAATAGGTACGCATTATGAATAAGTTTTAGTTCCGGGAGAGATAGTGAAGAGGGCGGGGCTGACCCTGGACGCGCATGCGCACTGACCGCTGTACTCGCATGTTTCGTGTCCTTAGTGTTGCGGCCGGATTGTCACTTTTTAATATGTATATGTTTGTTTGTTTATGTTTATTTATGTTATGAAGTCGAACGTTTTGCACTCGAGTAAAGTAAAATGCTGCAGTTTCCCGCTACGTTACTGAGAGCTGCAGTGAAAACTCACCTGAGCTCAGGTACCAGTTATTCTCATCCCCCTCTCTCTCAGTGTGTGTGTGTGTGTGTGTGTGTGTGTGTGTGTGTGTGTGTGTGTAAAACTCAGGATACTTTGTGTGTCCCTGCAGGTGTGTTAAAGTGTGTGTGCAGGAGTGTGTGTGTCAAAACTGGAGGATGGAAGACCAAGAAAATACCTCAGAGATACCTGGGACAGCCGAGTCCCTACACACACCCTCACCTCATCAGACACGGTGAGACACACACTCACACTCAATAAGTAATAATAACACACTGAAACACAGAATAAACAGTTCCTCTCTCTCTCTCTCTCAGGTGAGGTGACTCCCGGTGTGACTCAGACGGAGTATGAGCTGCGTCGGCAGTGTCTGGCGTCCCTGATCGAGTCTCGTGTCCCCGACTCGTCCCACGTCCTCGTTATCCTGTCTCACCCGGTGTGCTACATGACTAATGACATCCCGTACCCGTTCCACCAGAACCAGGACTTCCTGTACCTGACGGGCATGCTGGAGCCTGACTGCGCCCTCGTTATGTATGGCTCGCCCCGGCCCGACCGCACCCTGCTCTTCGTCCCACCCAGAGACCCTGCCCGGGAATTATGGGACGGCCCGAGGTCAGGGCGAGACGGAGCTGCTGCTCTCACTGGCATCCAGACTGTCCACAGCGTCGAGGAGCTCGGCTCCGTCCTCAGTGCCGTTAAAGGTAAAGCACATGGACACACGAGGGTGTGAAACACAGACAGACAGATGGAAAGACAGAGAGACAGATGTGAAGACAGACAGGTAGGGATATAGGTAAACATATGGGAAGACAGACAGGTAGGGACATAGACAGACATAGAGATGGGAAGACAGACAGGTAGGGACATAAACAGACAGACAGATGGGAAGACAGACAGGTAGGGACATAAACAGACAGACAGATGGGAAGACAGACAGGTAGGGACATAGTCAGAGAGACAGATGGGAAGGCAGACAGATAGGGACATAGTCAGAAAGACAGATGGGAAGGCAGACAGATAGGGACATAGTCAGAAAGACAGATGGGAAGGCAGACAGATAGGGACATAGTCAGAGAGACAGATGGGAAGACACACATAGGCACATAGTCAGAGAGACAGATGGGAAGGCAGACAGATAGGGACATAGTCAGAGAGACAGATGGGAAGGCAGACAGATAGGGACATAGTCAGAGAGACAGATGGGAAGGCAGACAGATAGGGACATAGTCAGAAAGACAGATGGGAAGGCAGACAGATAGGGACATAGTCAGAGAGACAGATGGGAAGGCAGACAGATAGGGACATAGTCAGAGAGACAGATGGGAAGACACACATAGGCACATAGTCAGAGAGACAGATGGGAAGGCAGATAGATAGGGACATAGTCAGAGAGACAGATGGGAAGGCAGACAGATAGGGACATAGTCAGAGAGACAGATGGGAAGACACAGGTAGGGACATAGTCAGAGAGACAGATGGGAAGGCAGACAAACAGAGTAAAAACAGATGAGTATATTTAAGATTTAACAGTTTAAAAGATGGATTCTCTGTCTCTCTGTCTGTCTGTCTGTCTGTCTGTCTCTCTGTCTCTCTCAGGATCTGTGGTGTGGTATGATGGTTCTCAGCCGGTTCATCCTCGTCTCCATCAGACCCACGTGCGCCCCCTGCTGGAGGGACAGGTGTCGGTTCGCCCCCTGCGGCCACTCACTCACTCTCTCCGGGCGATAAAGAGTCCCGCTGAGGTGGAGCTGATGAAGCAGGCAGGACACATCACCGCACACGTACGTACTGTTTCACTCCTTTACTCCTTTATCCATTCAGTTTTCTCCAGAGAAGTAATGAAGTCATAATTACTCACATTAAACTTAATCTCAGGGCGCTGTTGGATTCTGGGTTCTGATTGGTTAGAATTGGTTGTTCTTGTGTGTTTTAAGGCTTTCAGGAAAACCATGGCCATGTGCCGAGGGGACATAGACGAGGCGCTAATATACGCTAAGGTAAATTAAAAAAGGTGCTAATCAATGCTACATTAACATGTAGGAGGTGCTAATTTGTGTACCTGAGGAGAGGCTAATCTGTGCGGCGGGAAAGCGTGAAGTGCGATTTTTTTAAAAAAAAATGAAATGCTTGAATTACAGCTGCAGTGTGTTTATGTATGAAATGAGGAAGTAAATTATGACTGTGTTTTGTTTCTATCCTCTTCATGTTGAACAATGTCTCTCTTCAGTTTGATTTCGAGTGTCGAGCGCATGGTGCTAACTTTTTAGCATATCCTCCAGTGGTTGCCGGCGGAAACCGAGCAAACACGCTTCACTACATCAACAACAACCAGATCGTCAAGGTAACGTAAATTAAGCGTAAATAATATATTGTTATATCACGGTGAGGGTCTGACTGTTTATAGTTTACAATATTAACGAAGAATTATATTTTAATTATGGCACTATGTTGTTGTTAGCGAGCTAGATGTGACCATGGAAATGATTTTGTGGTACTATGGCTAACTTTAATGCTAGCTAGTGAATTTTGTATGTAGCCTGTCAAGTTAGCAAGCTTCCTTAATGACTTCTGGTTAGCTACAAAAAACCCTTTAGAATTTTCTACATTTCTGCACAAATGTGACGTAAAACATCATCAGGTGTTCACACATGACCTAAAAGTAGATAAAGAGAACCCAGTTAAACAAATGAAACAAAAATATTATACTTGGTCATTTATTTATTGAGGAAAATGATCCAATATTACATCTCTGTGAGTGCAAAAGTATGTGAACCTTTGCTTTCAGTATCTGGTGTGACCCCCTTGTGCAGCAATAACTGCAACTAAACGTTAGCGGTAACTGTTGATCAGTCCTGCACATCGGCCTGGAGGAGTTTTAACCCGTTCCTCAGTACAGAACAGCTTCAGCTCTGGGATGTTGGTGGGTTTCCTCACATGAACTGCTCGCTTCAGGTCCTTCCACAACATTTCTGTCGGATTAAGGTCAGGACTTTGACTTGGCCGTTCCAAAACATTAACTTTATTCTTCTTCAACCATTCTTTGGTAGAAAGACTGGTGTGCTCAGGGTCGTTGTCTTGCTGCATGACCCACTTTCTCTTCAGATTCACTTCATGAACAGATATCCTGATATTTTCGCTGGTATAATTCAGAATTCATTGTTCCATCAATGATGGCAAGCCGTCCAGGCCCAGATGCAGCAAAACAGGCCCAAACCATGATACTACCACCACCACGTTTCACAGATGGGATAAGGTTCTTATTTTGGAATGCAGTGTTTTCCTTTCTCCAAACATAATGCTTCTCATTGAAACCAAAAAATTCTATTTCAGTCTCATCCATCGACAAAACATTTTTCCAACAGTCTTCTGGCTCGTCTACGTGATCTTTAGAACAACTGCAGAGGGGCAGCAATGTTCTTTTTGAAGAGCAGTGGCTTTCTCCTTGCAACCCTGCCATGCACACCATTGTTGTTCAGTGTTCTCCTGATGGTGGACTCATGAACATTAGCCAGTGTGAGCGAGGCCTTTAGTTGCTTAGAAGTTCCCCTGGGTTCCTTTGTGACCTCGTGGACTATTACACGTCTTGCTCTTGGAGTGATCTTTGTTAATCTCCACTCCTGGGGGAGGGTAACAATGGTCTTGAGTTTCCTCCATTTGTACACAGTCTGTCTGACTGTGGATTGGTGGAGTCCAAACTCTTTAGAGACGGTTTTGTAACCTTTTCCAGCCCGATGAGCTTCAACAACTCTTTTTCTGAGGTCCTCAGAAATCTCCTTTGTTCGTGCCGTGATACACTTCCACAAACGTGTGTTGTGAAGATCAGACTCTGATAGATCCCTGTTCTTTAAATAAAACGGGGCGCTCACTCACACCTGATCCCATTGATTGATTGCTAATCCTAGAGGTTCACATACTTTTGCCACTCACAGATGCAATAAGATAAATATTGGATCATCTTCCTCAATAAATAAATGACCAAGTGTAATATTTCTGTCTAATGTGTTTAATTGGGTTCTCTTTGTCTACTCTTAGGACTTGTGCAAAAAATCTGATGATGTTTTAGGTCATATTTATGAAGATATATAGAAAATTCTAAAGGGTTCACAAACTTTCAAGCACCACTGTAGCTAAGAGGTTCTCTCTCTCTCTCTCTCTCTCTCTCAGGATGGAGAGATGGTGTTGTTGGATGGCGGATGTGAATATTTTGGCTACGTCAGTGATGTCACACGCACATGGCCCGTGAGTGGAAGGTGAGTGACATCACCAGTCATTAAACACCGTCACTCCGTATTAAAAGTGTGCAGTGAGGCTTTAATACTGAAATTACACACAGAATTAGGTACCATTCAGAAGTTACACGAGAGATACACACACGGGGTGGAGCCTGCTCTTAAGCTTGCGTGATATCGGCTCGAGTGAAGAGCAGCGTTAAGTCCAGCGCCACCGACAGTTTGATGTAACCACAATATGTCACGCTGAAATTTATGTTTTGGATGTAAATCCACGCAAAAACACAATGGAATGTCATTCAGGGTCAATATTAAATACATATATAAATATGTCACTTTTAATTAACTAATCATGTTAAATGGAGACATTGCAGATATGAGGAGTGATTTTTTATTTTTTTTTAATTGTGAGCACGAGTAACTGCTGGAGCACTGTATTAAAGAAAATAAAAATATAATAACAGTTTGTGCTGGATCAAGTGCTGTTCTATCAATGTGCTGCTGAATAATGAGTCTGGAAGCCATTTTGTTAAACGAAACCAGTGATTAATGTGATAGTTCCAACTAGCACCGTTCTCTCTCGGCATCCGTACGTCTAGGAGGACGACGGTGAAGCACAATCGTTAGCGGTACGTTTCTTAGAGTGACTCGGTAAACCAACTCTGGAATGACGGTCTCTGCTGCAGTGAGAGCAGACATAAGACGATGGCGCCGGCGTTGAACCGGATTTAGATTGCCATTTCGCTCTTTTGTCTGCAAGCTTGACGTTTCTTTTATGTTCCGCTCTGTAACAGCAGCCCGTCCAACCTTCGCGTGAACTTGCTACGTTTTCCCAGTTGTTAGGGTCGATGTCAGCCTGCTTTAGGTCCCTCTTGCACGCATCCTTGAAGCGTAGATGGGGTCTCCCAATTGGGACGAGCTCCTTCGCGTAGCTCGCCATACAGCACAGCCCTTGGAATTCGTTCCGGTTCCATGCGATGTACGTGACCTTGCCACCGGAGACGTCTTTGGCTGAGTATGGTGAACATGCTTGGTATATCAGCGCGTTGAAGAATCTTCTGTGTTGGTCACTTTGTCCTGTCACTGTATGCGTCTGAGAGAGCGAAGATGGAAGCTGTTAAGTCTCTTCTCCTGTCTGGTGTAAGTTGTCCATGTCTCACTAGCGTAGAGGAGAGTGCTTAGCACACGAGCTCTATAGACGCGGAGTTTGGTATTCATGACGAGCAGACTGTTTGACCAAACCCTTTTGTTTAGTTTTGACATGACCCCCCGCAGCTTTGGCGATTTTAGCACTCAGATCGGCATATACTGGTGATATACGAGACTCCCGTTAGATTTATTTCGACACTCGCCGTCTTCTCGTTGTATTGTATCGCTGTATTAGTCATCTTCATTTTTTATTTTTTAAAAAGTCTCTTGGTTTTTATGTTGCATTGTGTTACGATCGATTCCAAAGAAGAAGAAAAAAAAAACAAACAGTATTTACGTTTACAGTCTGCATTTTCTATCCCTGATTGTTTTCAGGTTTAAAGGTGAGTGTTTGTGTTTAAAGGCGGCGATCTAGATGTCTATTGAAAGACCCCAACCTTTCGGGGCTTCTGCGCTTCTAGGTGTGAACTATACATGGGTGATTTTAATCAGAAAAGTTTCTGCGTAACCCGACTCTGAATACGAGGAACTTTCCCCAACGTAAATATTGATGTAACCTTTGGACTTAAGTTGCTGACTCTGAAAACAGTCCATAATTATCTATTTTCTGATAACTGTCTATCTATCTAATGTGTGTGTGTGTGTGTGTGTGTGTGTGTGTGTGTGCTTGTGCAGGTTCAGTGAGGTTCAGCGGTGTGTGTATGAGGCCGTGTTGGAGGTACAGTCAGCGTGTTTGTCTCTGTGTATTCCCGGAGTCAGTCTGGATCATATTTACTCATCCATGCTCACACTGCTGGCCAAACAGCTGCTACAGCTCGGTGTGTTACCACACGGCACGGACCACGCCGACGCTCTCAAGGTATTCACACTTCTCGCTAACGTGCAGCTAACACGCATATTCACAGCAATCACCGTTGATCTTGCCGTCCTAATGTTGATTATTTTCCTTTAGCAGTCTGTCCCCAGATGTTTTGTTGCTTTTATACCACAGCGATTTATCAACAATTGCGATTTTTCATTTATTAACTTTTTTTATCCGTGTTTTTGTGGAACGTTCTGTGACACAAGTTGGTTCCCGTTCTCACGTACGTTATAGCAGCTATAAGCAGTCGTCCCCTCACCAGCCGCAGAGCGTAAACTCGTCTGTCCTGAAGATGTCGGAAACCTTAAAGTCACAGCTTTATTTGTGACCGTTACAAAGCGCTGACACTGGAGACTCCTTCCATAAATGTTACATAAACATCTCCTTACAGAAAACTTCGCCATATCGACGATTACGCAAGTTTTCAGAGTGGGTTTTTCTTCTGTAAAATAATTAATTTTGGGTACTTTTACTGCTGTGTATCTGCTTTGTATCACCCAAGCTTCACTCCCTTAGCTTTCTACAACCTAATACACTGGTACCAACGTTACAACATATTACTCAGTTTGATTAATAACAGCTGTTATAAATATAAAATAGGTAGATATGTAAATATGCCTGGAAATCTGAAACATATTAAATCCTATATTGAATCTGGATGTAAAATGCATTACAAACTGTTTTTTGTTGCATCATGTAGCATCCAATCTAATTACACAAGTTGTTTACCAGGGTGAACTCTATCTTTTCTATTCACCGTCTGCTCTTTTTTTGTGTTCTTTATATGGCTGCCTCCTTTATCTCTCTGTTTTACGTCTCACTTTTTCTCACTTTCTTCTCTCTCTCTCGCTTATGCATGGTATTCTCCTCTTTATTTGCTTTTTGTCGTCTTGATTGTTTACTCACTCTCTCTCCCTCCGGTTTAGGCTGCGCGACGTTACTGTCCCCATCACGTAGGTCATTACCTGGGTATGGATGTTCACGACACTCCTGAGTTGTCTCGCTCGCAGCCCCTGCAGGCCGGCATGGCCATCACCATCGAGCCCGGTGAGAAACACTCACGTTGCTCGTTTCAGTCTAAACAGTGAAATCAGTGAACTATGTTTCTAACAAAAATATTATATGATTTCATTTCCTACAGAACTTCCTGTGTGTTATTTTATAGGTTTCATGACATTTGATCGCCACAGTTAATAAAAACGTGACTGCTGTCATCTTATTATTATTGTTTCCCTCTCTGTCTCTCTCTCTCTCTCTCTCTCTCTCTCTCTCTCTCTCTCTCTCTCTCTCTCTCCAGGTCTGTACTTCAGTGAGGATGACGAGTCGTGTCCGCGACACTTCCGTGGTCTCGGTGTGCGCATAGAAGACGACGTGGTGATCCGAGAACAGGGCGGTCCCCTGATCCTGTCAGCACACACTCCAAAATCAGTGTGTGATGTGGAAAGGGCCTGTGCACAGGCTGAGGGATGAAAGCCTGGTTCTGCCTGGTTGTGCATTACTCTGCTCTCCTTTATGTGTTTGGTACTCTTTCTTCGTGAGGTACCCTTGTCTCAGGAAGCTACAAGAGTGGCGAAGTGGCGTTCGGGACACGGCCGAGCACTGGAGACATGCCGTAACTCAGTGTGGCACCATGAGGCCGTGTGTGTGTGTGTGTGTGTGTGTGTGTGTAAAAGTATGAATGTGAATTGCCTCGTCTGGTTGCGTTCTTTTCTGGAAGTGTTTTTTTTTTTTCAGTCACATTAAAATTGTGATTTTAAGAAAAAGCCGTGTTTACAGGTTTCCATATCAATGCTTTAATTAAACTCGAAGCAGGAGCGATAAAGCCTCGATAAACCCGACATCTGTAATAAAACACGTTATAAGACTCGCATGTGGACAGCTATAAATTCTCACAGGACGCCTGAACATCCACGGGTCTGAGTCACACACGGTCACCCGTGTTATTATGTCTTATGATTATCAGAGTCTCCGGTGAGGACAGGACGGAGACGAAGTGATGGAACCCAGATGATATAAATATGTAACGATTTAATTTTCTTCTTCCTGGCGGATATCAAGCTTCTGAAAACTGGCATAGCAATTTTACTGGCCTGCCTCAACATTTTCATCAACATTAACCATTTCTTTGTTCATTGACTAAACTAAATACCCCCCCCCCCCCCCCCCCCAATAGTCTCTCTATACTGTGCCTCTCTTCACCGTCATGTTATTACTAATCCAAACACAAACACCTGAACGAACTAAAAAAGTCCATGATTGTTCAGAACTAAAAAGGGAGCAAAGGAGGCCGAGGTTCTCAAGATGGGGTCTGAGGTGAGACACGTTTTTCAACATCAGTTAATAAATGAAACTGTATATTCAGGTGCAAGATAATGGATGTTTTTTTTTTTAAATTTTTTTTTATGCATAAGTGATTTGATTCTGAAATGGTATCATTACGTAATTATGTATTTTTTCCTGCCCTGTGACGTAGAGAAAAAAAAAAGGTATAAGATGTTTAGAGACATGAAAAAGGCTGTTTTTGTTTGTTTGTTTTTGAGGGATGATTTTAGAAAAGCAGGAATTTTAAAGGGATTCCAAGTGATTAAACTAACAACATGAACCATTTTAAATGTAAAGCGAACCTTACATTCCCCCCAGTGTCCGGGCAGTTCAGCTAACACTGTTTATTTGTGAATTTTTTATTTTTTTTAAAAAATACGATTATAATATTATGAAACTTGAAGAAAAAACGAGTAATTATCGTTGAATTATTGTAACTATCGTGATATTTACGACGAATTCACAGTAGGCTGGCAGTGTTCCTCTGAGAGACGCGGTGTTGTTTCATCATCTTTGTGATTTCTTCTCAGAAAAAAAACAACAACAACAAAAAAACAATATAAAACTGAATCAAAAACCAAAACATAAATCAGGGAGCTTTCAAATCCGAAATAATCCGGGAAAAGCCGAGCACCGACACCGGATCCCTCTCCTTTACCCCCTCCTTTTCCCCTGTAATGTACCTCCAACCCTCCCTCTTTCCCTTCAGTGCCAAAAGGAGGAGAAACAACAAGCCGCCATTTTGTTTTGTGCGGCCAGAGGAGCGGAGGAGGCACGAGAGGCAGACCGAAGAGAGCCGCTCCAACCTCGGCTACGGCGCACACCGAGATCCGCCGTCTTCTCGAAGAACAGGAGAAAGAGGAAAGGAGGGAATAAAACCGAAAGGTTGAAATAAATTATACAAAAATTCACTCGGTGAAAATCTGAAGAAGAGGCGGAAGGGGATTTAAAAAAAAAAAAAAAAAAAAAAAAAAAAAAAAAAACGGGAGGAAAAAAAAACCCTGCGGAGAGACAAGAGACGGAGAGAAAGAGGAAAAAAATAAATAAATAATTTTTTCTTTTACACTTTTTTTTTCGTCGGCGAGTACGGAATGGATGCACTGCTTGCGAAATGAAAAGACGGAGGACGGCGTAAAAGTGAAGGACGTCCACAACAAAGTGAAGAAAAGAACCGAGAAGAAGTGAGAGAAAGAGAGAAAGAAGGGAGAAATGAAGGCGCAGGGGGTCACGGCACCAGAAAAGCCTGGGGCGCATTTATCAGAACCCCGTAAAATCGCGGAGTACATCTCGGATCTGATCTAAAATCTTCTCCATTAATGCAGCTGCATTCGGTCTCCCCCTGTTTCATCCCCGTCGATGTGTTTTTCTCCTCACCTGATTGCTCGCGGATTTGTTCCCCATTTCTTGTACTCGCAAGCTTGATTAGAGTTGGTTTGAACCACAAAGTGAGCAGATCCATCCAGCACTGCCACACTTCTCCACTGTCCACCAATAACACTATTGCAGAAACACCAACAAAAAAAAAACCCAGAGTCTTTATCAAAGTAAATGACTGATCGGACTAAGAGTTTTTGTTTTCCCTCGTCGTCATTGAGCCATCAGATCCTGAACTGCGGGCGATTTCTTTGCATGCATGAACGTTGGACGTTGTCGTGCATGTAGGAGGACGTTTCTTCTGAGCTGTTTTAGCTGTAGATCCATGCATATATGTGTGAGAGATGCAGCCCTGCACGATCTGGTCCATCCCGTCACAAAAACACTAAAGTGCATTCAAAAGCACGAGTGTTCATGGAGTTGGTGGTGCATCTGGACGGTTCTTCAGCACTTCGGCGGTATTGTGTACCAGTTGGTTTATTTTATTAGTACTGGAGAAGCGCAGATGGCTTTATCTGGACTGAATCGTGGCTAAGTTTCTTTGAACGTTGTTGCGTGAACTGTGATTTGTGACCTTTTGCACGTATCGCAGAGTCGCCGTATCGATGAGGCGAGATTTGAGGACGTCCCGGACGACTTCTGGAATCGAACGATTAATCGAACGAACGAGCTGGAGACGGATGGCACCGACTGCCATGGAGGATTTCAGGATCGTGGAGGTTTTCAGGACCATCGCGTGAGGCGAATCTCTTGACACGGACACGGGATTCTGTTCGGCTTCCGACTGCGTTGAGTTTCCCCCCCCCGGTTCGATCGGCGTCCCAACCGAAGCTCCAGCATCCAAAACACTATGATAATTCAGAGACGTCCAAGGAGGAACAAAATCACCCCGATTTCTCTTGAATTGATCTAAATCAGTGAATTTCACCTTCCCTTCGTTGGTTCTATGAACGTGGACAGAGTTGAGAAATTCCTAGAATATTTACGCGCTCAGACAAGGGAATTTTCCTATCCTGTGCGGATATATATATGCTTTAATACAGAATCGGTGGAGAAATATGGCCGATAATGTTTTGGACTCGGGGCCGTCTTCAGCCAAAAGGCCTAAATTGTCCTCGCCCGCTCTCTCTGGTTCTGCGAGCGATGCAAATGGTATAGTAGCGTTTACTTTAATTCTGTTCAGGTCATAGCTACAACTTAGCTATCGATACGCCTTTATTTTATGTTACATTACATCAAATTTCCTTCCCCAGGTGGTGCGGCATTATATCTATTTCCTTTATTTTTTGCTAGCTGGGTTTTTCTTTTTTTTTTGTTGTTGTTGTCGTTGTCAACAAACTACCTAGATGCTATCGCATTTTCTTAGCTATCCAGGTAACTCCGCCCCAATTAGGCCCAGCCTCCCAAATTGTGAAGTCGATGTTGTATTGGAACGTTTAAGTGACGTGGATGATAAAATATTTCCACTTTTAAGATCAAATTTTATAGAGTAATAGTACTATTTTACATAGGCGGGACTTGACAAATTATCGTCAAGCCAAAAGCCCCTTCCTCACTTTTGCAAAACTCAGAAATTCAGACAGAAATTCTCGTCATAATGCACATCTGACGCACAATTTGCACTAAAAATGTGCAGATGTCTCCGAGGAGAATGACTGGAGAATCGTTTTCACGGTAACGTTGCCCAGTTTCTCAGGAACATTTGTGTCGTTCTGAATAAAGGTGCCTGTTTCAGCTCGTTTTTATCCATTGTTACTCTGAACCATGTGGTTTTTTATTAGCATGTCCGTTTATTCAGTGGTGTGGACGAGGGGGTAAAGTTATTCCAGTTAATAGGACACGGCATAGGTAGTCTGTACCGTAACTACAGTTAATCTTAATCTCCCTAATTTTGGGGCAAATTGGACAAGACGCCAATTTTGAAGCCTGTAGAAGGGATGGACAATACCACAAAAAAAACATAACACATTTTCACAGTACATGAGATATATATATATATATGCACCTGTAGTGCTGCATTCCACACCTGTTTAAATATCTATTAATTTAACGTAGATAAATATATATTTTATGCAATAATACCTGTCATATCTCAGAATTGTATATTGTGTAATGTGTATATATTTATCAGAATATTGGTGTCCTGTTGAGAAATTATAAATAGCCTAATTATCATGCATGTTAAATATGATGATGATGATGATGATGATGATTATTATCCCATTTGTTTTTCAGGCCAAGAAGGTCATTTATAAATAATTCTAATTAATAGTTTGAATATGAAGTTTTGTACTGAACATATACATACATACAGATTAAATATCCTGCACAACATTTAATGTTTATCTCTTAATTGTCTTCCTCAGACTTCAGTTCCCTGTTTGACCTGGAGCATGACCTCCCTGATGAGCTCATCAGTTCATCTGACTTGGCATTGCCCAACGGAGGGGTCGAGGTGTGCCAGCCTTCCTCCCTCGGCCCGATTCAGGACACAGCCGCCAAACACAAGCAGCTGTCCGAGCTCCTCTGCTCCGCCTCGCAGCAGCAGCAGCAGCAGGCAGGTATGATGGCGCCGGCCGGCTTTAACAGGCCAATGATGGCAGCGCAGAAAGGAAACGTGCAGACGCAGGGCATTATGGGAGGCCAGGCCATGAACGGGGTACCCAGGATGGGGTACGTCAACGCTAACCCTGGCATGAACATGGCCGATCCGCTGCAGCAGCAGCAGCAGCAGCAGCTCAGAGCTCAGCAACCTGGAGCTGTTAACAAGGTAAAGTGCATCGATACTACTGTTAATAATAAATATCATCGAGGTCCGAGCACTTTTTAGGTTTATCTCTTAATTATGGTGTTGATAAATATAGCCTCAAGCAGTCATCGGGGTCCAGGCACTTTCTTGGTTTATTTTTTTTAATCAGTCCCTCCAGGATTCCGCGATTGCAGAAATTAACGTGAAATCAAACGAACTCCGCGATATTCGGAGGAACTTGCGATTTTTCAAACTTGCAAGCGCAGATTTGAGCCAAAACGTGTCATGTGACATCATCACAACGCACATTCAGCCAAAGCCATTTAAGATTCACGTGCTTCGAACGTGAGTACAGCTAAAAGGTCTCATTTACCAACAAACATCACCATGAAAGACCGCGCAAAACTATTTTGTGCGATTGCGATTTTGCCAACTTGAGTAGTTTTCCACACAGAAAAACTCGAACAAACATTTTTGGCTGCAACAATCACAAAAAAAAAACCTCCTACACTGACTGATTATTACTAATAATTCATAATAACAAAAACAACGATATAGCTGCAAGCGAATATCGGGTCCATGCATTTTTTTTGTCTGTCTATCTTCACCTGAACTGAATATCTGAATATCAGATTTTATATTTTTATTAAAATCATTTTTATTCATTTTATATTCTGTCCAAATTCAGGAAGTCAGAATGTGTTTTTATCAACTACAAACCTCAAAACTAAATAATTAAAGTATAACTTTAGTTAGGCTGAGTCTTTCTTTAGTAATTTCCCAGCATGTCTCGGGGAAATGTTTATCCCCAATGAATTTGCCTCATTTCCACAGCTACACTACTTAGATAGTTCAATCGTTAGCGTCACTCATTAACCGACTTATGATCTGCGGATCGTGTGTTTGCCTTCCAATGTCGAAAACACACAATCCCAGGATGCATTTATAACGACTTTATAACATGATTTAATCCTATTTGCCTGATAATATAGATAATATTTCACTCTCAATCTTTAGTTCAATATAGCTTGATTTGTTGTCATTGTAAATAATATATTTCTACTGCCATACAACTTGCGCCATTTGTTATTTTTGAGTATTAAATTGATCTCTCTCTGTCTCTCAGATGAACATGATGGCCGGTGCAGGCTCCGCCCCATTCATGCCTACTTACTCCCATAGCGGGGCTCCGCCATCTCATGTCCCGTCCCTCCAGAATAAAGCGCCTCAGAACGTCTCACAGTTCAGCGTGGATCAGAAAGCCCAGCCTGGTCAGAGTGTCCCCAGCCTGGTGAGCTGCATTATATGAAATGGAGTGTTTACTGTCACATGTATACTAGGGGTGTGATTATATACTAAAGCGTGGTATAGTTATGTGGTATATATATATATATATATTATTTTTTTTTAATCTTTGTCGGTTTTTCAGACGAATTATCTGGCTATATGTAACACGCATTAATGTGTATGTGGAGTGGAAATTAAAATTGGAGGTTTTCGTGGTAAAAATGTTACCAAGATAAGTCGTATCATCATTTCCACCTTTAATGTGCAACCGATGATGATGTTGAATATGGTTCAATATAGCAACCAACAAAATTCAAGTGAAAAACAAATATAAATGTTTTTTTTTGGGGGGGGGGGGTGGATGCTAAAACTTACAATAACCTGGTTGCATAAGTGTGCACACCCCTAAACTAACACTACAGCACTCAGTGTTTTGGGTAAAACTTAGCACATCTTCATTTGGCAATTTTATACTGCATTCCTCATGCCGTGGGGGTGGGGGGGTTTCTTCTTTTTTTCATGCCTTGTAACTGGTAACGCGCCTGATGTCATGTGGGATGTGCAAAGTGGGGGAAAAACATGGACGCCTCCACGAAAGCGTGCGTTTGGTTTGCTCAGGCAGAGCCTGTAAAGCTCATGTACAGCTAGTTTAACTGCACTTTTACAGTTTACAGGCCTGAGTGACTACTGGTTCTGTTCTACTGTACTGACCTTCAAAACATTCAGGCAACATTTTGGACTGAAATCGCAGCACGGCAGCAACAGCTCACGATAACGAGCTAGCCGGCTAACGTTAGTGATGATTACCTTCTCAAAACAGTGATCATTAAGATTTAACCGAGCGCTGTGTCTGTATATGAACTGATCTAGAAAGTAGAGAAGGGGAACTTTACACTGTTCACAGTGTGAGTGGCCATGTTGATTCGATCTCGCTCAGTAAACAGGGAAGAAACTGGTAGTTGAGAAGACTGCACCATGCTGAAAGGGCATTTTCTGTGTATTTCCCCAATTGTAGGTGGGAGATTACAAGTCGCAACTTTGCCTTGAATGCAGCATTATTCCACTTTTCCTTGCAAAAATGCTCCAGATGTATCAAATTGCAAGCGGATCTGCTGCACACGGCCCTCTTCAAGTCGTTCCACAGGTTTTTGATAGGATTTAGATCTGAGCTCTAACTGGGCCATTCCAAAACCCTGATCTTCTTCTGAAGCCGTTCCTTTGTTGACTTGGATTCGTGCTTTGGATCGTTATCTTGCTGGAAGGTGGAATTTTTCTTCATCTTCAGCTGTCTTAACTGAGGCCTGAAGGTTTTGTGCCAAAACAGAGGGAGTCGATCTGTCTTGACTAGAGCCCCAGTCCCAGCAGAAGAGAAGCAGCCCACAGCATGATGCTGCCATCACCATGCTTCACTGTGGCTAAGGTGTTCTTTGGATTATATGCTGTATTGTTTTTGGGCCAAATTATGCCCCAAAAGTTCTACTTTGGTTTCATCAGACCAGAACACATTTTACCACATGGTTTGCGGATTTGGATTTTTTTTTTTTTTGTATGTGTGTATGAGAGAAAGGGCTTCTGTCTAGCCACCTTACCCCATAGCCCTGATGTGAAGAACGCGAGAGATTGTTGTTGCATGCAGAGAGTAATCAGTACTCGTCAGATGATCCTGCAGCTCCTTTAATGTTGCTGTAGGTCTCTTGGGAGCCTCCCTGGTAAGTTTTCTTCTTGTCCTTTCGTCAGTTTCGGAAGGACGTCCTGTTCTTGGTGATGTCACCGTGGCGCTCCGTTTTCTCCACTTGTTGACGGTGGCCTTCACGGTGTTCCATGTTTTGGAAGTTCTTTTGTATCCCTCTCCTGACTGATATCTTTCGACAGTGAGATCTGCTACATGCTTTGTAAGCTCTTTGGCTTCAGCAGTCGGATGAAACCAGGAAGATGTGAAGAAAAGCGTACAGAAACAGCTGGTCCGTTAATTAGAATAACTTCACTGGTGACAGCTGTATGATGATTACTTTTGAACATGAGTCCGAATGTAATCGGTTGATTCTGAGCACAATCACATGACCCATTGTAAAAGGGTTTAGTTCGTTAGCTGTGTGTTACTGAGTGAACTGTCTAGAACAAAGGCAGCAAATCCAGAAAGGAACGCAGTTACTGAACAAGATAGGACGCTAAGTCTGTGTCTGTGCTCGGTGAATTTTCATGTGAATTTGTTTTGTGTTCGCAGGCGGTGGCGCCCCCTGTGGCTGACCCCGAGAAGAGGAAGTTGATCCAGCAGCAGCTCGTCCTCCTGCTTCACGCTCATAAGTGTCAGCGTCGGGAGCAGAGTAACGGAGAGCTGTCTCACTGCAGCCTGCCTCACTGCAGGACCATGAAGAACGTCCTCAATCACATGACCCACTGTCAGGCCGGGAAAACCTGCCAGGGTCTGTCTCTCTCTACCTGTCTCACTCTCTGTTGGCCGGCCTGTCCGTTTTCTCTCTCTGTCTGTCACCCTGCCCGTCTGTGAGTCATTCTGTCTCCTTGTCTGTAGTTCCGTCTGTCTGTCAGCGGGACCCGTCTGTGGGTCTGTCTGTCTCTAGACCTGTCTGTCTGTCGTACTGCAAGTCTGCCGTCGTGTTTGTCTGTTTGTTCTCTGTCTTGCTCTCTGTCTGTCTCCCTTTCTTGTTCCACTTTGTATATCTCCGTCTGTCTCTCGTCCTCTCCGTCACTCAACAGAAAGTAATAACAGAGATGGTATTTAAAATAAACGATGGTTAAAGTACATGTATGTACACATTTTTCAGTCCCTCCAGGATTTTGCGATCGCAGAAATGAACGCAAAATCAGACAAACGCCACAGAGTTCGCAGGAGCTTGCAATTTTTCAAAATTGCAGCAGGTTTTCCGCGGATTCGGGCCGAGACGCGTCATGTGACGTCATCACGACGCGGATTCAGCCCAAACCCTCTTCGAGTCACGTGCGTCGAACACGAGTACAGCTAAAATGTCTCATTTACCAACAGACATCACAGAGAAAGAGCGAGCAATTGCAGTTTCCCCGATTCAAGTAGTTTTCTCTTAAAAAAAAAAAAAAAAAAAAAGGCACAAAAAAACTTCGCATGTTGCATCACAAATTTTGAAAAAAGCCGCAGCAAAATCGAGCATTTTTGGCCGCGACAGTCGCGAAAAAAACTCTGCGAGATCCTGTACGGACTGATTTATACACACACACTTATACAGATAATTTAATAATACAGTGTGTGAGAATTCTGTCTCTCTCTCTCTCTCTCTCTCTCTCTCTCTCTCTCTCTCTCTCTCTCTCTCTCTCTCTCTCTCTCTCTCTCTCTCTGTGTAGTGGCTCATTGTGCATCGTCGAGGCAAATCATCTCTCACTGGAAGAACTGCACACGGCACGACTGTCCCGTCTGTCTGCCTCTGAAGAATGCAGGAGACAAGAGGAACCAGCAATGTGTGTATATGCATGCATATATATATATATATATAAATATATAACACACACTCACACTCACATACACACACATTTCTCATTAATGGGATGAAAGCATGTTAAATCTGATTCTCTTCCTGCAGCTCTGTTAGGTGGAGCTAGTGTGGCCGTGGGCGGGTCTGTGGCTGGCTCTGCCCCCTGTGCCCCTCCCTCAGGACCCAATCTGAACTCGGCAGGTCAGATTGACCCGAGCTCCATCGAGAGGGCGTACGCCGCGCTTGGGCTCAGCTACACAGGCCAGACGGGCCAGATCACACCTTCTACTGCCACCGGTGTGTGTGTGTGTGTGTGTGTGTGTGTGTGTGTGTGTGTGTGTGTGTGTGTGTGTGTGTGTAGCTGCAATGAAAGTAGTAAGTAAGAAGTAACAACCAAATAAGGAAAGTGGATAACGTAAAGAATCAGATGTCTGAGATTCTTCTTCTTCTTATTATTATTATTATTATTATTATGTATGAAGGGAAAACATCATGCTGCTTGTTGCAAAAAAAAATACTTCTAAACAATTTCTATTTTAGTTTACCGTTTGTGTCGTTTTCACCAAATACTGAGCTACTATTTATCTCTATCTCTCTCTCTCTCTCTCTCTCTGTCCATCTCTGTTTATCTGTCTTTGTCTTGCTTTGTCTATATCTCTCTCTCTCTCTTTTCTCTCTCTCTCTTACTGTCTCGTTCTGTCTCTCTTTTTCTTGTCATCTCTCCCTCTATCTCTCTTTATCTGTCCATCTTTCTCTCTCTCTGTCTGTATAGTAGTGAGATTAGTCGCTGCTGGAGGAAATGATTGATCACATGATCGGTTTGTTGCTTGATAACCTGAACGTAGGGTGACTTTATCTGTCTCTGTGTCTCTGTGTAGGTGTTAATCAGGCTGGTGTTAATGGAAGTGTCGGTGGTCAGGCCCAAACCCAACAGCCCAACCACCTACCAGATGCTCTGTTACACCGCAACATCAACACGCACAGGTACACGACACTGTAACTGCGTACAGTCAGACTAACTTTATACCGTAGTCACCACTTTAATGTGAAAGTAGCATTAGTCCAGAAGATACGATAACATGACGAACATCTCTTTCTCTTTCTCTTTCAGTCTGATGAGTGATGGAGGGGGGGCAGGGCCTATGAGTTCAGTTCCATTAGCCACACCCCCTTCTGCAGGAATGAGGAAGAACTGGCATGAGGATATCACGCAGGACCTGCGCAACCACCTCGTCCATAAACTGTGAGTCACACACACACACACGTATGCAGAGTGGGATAAGTCTTTTATATTAAATTCAATCTGAGGAACCCAGTAACAACTCTGTGTGTGTGTGTGTGTGTGTGTGTAGTGTCCAGGCCATCTTCCCCACCCCGGACCCTGCAGCTCTGAAGGACAGGAGGATGGAGAACCTGGTGGCGTACGCACGCAAAGTGGAGGGAGACATGTACGAGTCTGCCAACAGCAGGGTGAGAACACACACACACACACACACACACACACACACACACACACACACACACACACATACATATATATATATGTATATATGTGTGTGTGTGTGTGTGTGTATATGTGTATATATGAAATAGCATGTATGGCAGAAATCACTGAGCATGTGTCCACTGCAGTGATGCACTGAGGGTGACCTGCATCCAAAATAAATACACTGTGGGTTCAAAGCTTTTGACTCGGAGCTAAACCCCAGTGAGCAGCTTTCTCACAGCCGTGCCACGCACCTAACCACAGAAACGCTTAATTTGCTATTTGAATTGTTAAAGGGAACCCCGACTATGAAGACTTGTATGGCTTATTAGATTCACCCTGACCTCCGCTATGTAAATTTGATATCCAAAAACACTCTAGATGTCAGTTTAAATAAATAAATAAATAAAATCCTTTCACTCGTAGGCCGCCATTGCTGTGCATTCTGGGTAGCGACGTCAAAATGGTCGCAACGGTCTTGATTCTCTAGCAACCCTACAGCGATATAAACATGTCTTCCGTTCAGCCTTTTCAGTTTGAACCCGAGCATGACATGAGCGAGGAGTCTAACGTGTAAGACGTTACTCAAAATGAAGACGACCGGAGAGGTGAGGAGGCGAGAGCGGGGCGAAATACATGGTGTCTGTGCAGCAACTGCACATATAATTTATGTGGGCAGTGGTAGCTCAGTGGTTAAGATGTTGGGCTACTGATCGGAAGGTCATGAGTTCAAACCCCAGCACTGCCAAGCTGCCACTGTTGGGCCCCTGAGCGAGGCCCTTAACCCTCAACTGCTCAGATGTATAAATGAGATAAATGTAAGTCGCTCTGGATAAGGGCGTCTGCCAAATGCCGTAAATGTAAACTGTATTCAGTTACAATTCAATGTAATGTAAACTGCACGTCTATGCTAACCCAGAGCGGCTATTCGGCAGCCGTTCAAGGTAAGCATATGGATTAAACTAACGCTTTAAGATAAAATATTCTAATATGAATCATTTTAGAGATTGTCAGCCATCGCTGTCGTATACTTTATCCTGTTAAAATTCCGACGGCCCGCCATCGCCATGTGATGAGCAAGATCTATGCTATGTACACAGCTGCGGTGTTTACATAAGTACTCAGGCGATATACCTTTGGAAAGCTAAGATTCTTGTGATTCGACTGATACAAACCGTTTCAAGATACAATCACAACAGCAGCTACCATCAACGTCTCTGTCTGATCACCGACATACAAACAAATACTTACGGAACGGAGGGAACTCACCTATGAAGCCTCATAGTAGTCCACTGATCCATAACATCCCGACAAAAACAATCTCCAAATGGTTCAAGAACAGCTTTAATTTTACTTTGGGTGTGCCTTGGATATGTGTTTTAGGCTAATTTTACAGGAGCTTTACAGAAAAACGCACCAACGAGATGATTACGGGTTCGATTATATTTACAGATATCCCCTGTATCACAGCACACAAGAACTTTGAGGCGGTCAGCCTCCATGACCGGCAAAGTGCTGGGGCTTGTAGCTGATTCTTTCTGTTTAATGCTGGAGTGTGGTTCAGAGTGCTCAAGTGCAACCATTTCACGTCATCGACTCGGGAGTTCATTACACACGTAACGTAATGGCGGTCTCCGTAAGTTAAAATGTGTATTAAACGTTGAGGATTTTTTTTTTAAAGTAATGAAAATATTTCATGCGTTTCAAACAACGTATTTTAGTAGTAGAGGGCAGTTGTTGCGTGTTAAGTCCTACAAGTCTTCATAGTCGGGGTTCCTTTTAAGACTCTTTAAGACTTAAAGAATGAAACGATGTAAAATATGCACCTGAGTGGAGAGAAGAAGGACGGTTTAGACCCTGATGATCAGGAGAAACACACGCCCGAGTGATGAGTGGAGAAATGATCGTCCTATAGCCAGGTCGTGTGTCTCAGACGGCGAGATCACGGCTGTGGGGCTCAGCTTTAGGTGCACTGCCCTCTGTGATGAGGTGTGTGCTGATACGGCTGAGATACGGCCGGCATACGGCATACCGTATAATACAGTTAACATCCACCCCTCTCTCTCGTCTGTTTCTCTTTCTCTCTCTCTTTATTACTCTGTCTCCCCGTCTGTCTGTCTCTCTCCCTCTCTCCTTTTCTGTCTCACTCTAATCCCTCCTCTCTCTCCTGCTCTCCTTTTCTGTCTCACTCTACCCCTTCCTCTCTCTCTCTCTCTTTCTCCCTGTCTGTCTCTCTCTCTCCCTCTCTCTCTTTCCCTCAGGCTGAATATTATCACCTGCTGGCAGAGAAGATCTATAAGATCCAGAAGGAGTTGGAGGAGAAGAGAAAAACCCGACTGCAGAAACAGAGCACACACACAGAAAGTAAGTACACACACACACACACACACACACTCTCAGAAAGTAAGTACACACACACAGAGTTATGTGTGTGTATATAAAATGAATGAGTGATGTTGATAATCTTCTCTCACTGTCAGATGGTCCTCTGGCAGATCCATCACTCCTTCGCCCCACTGGACCGAACCAGATGGTCAACAGAATGCCGAATCCCGCTGGTACACACACACACACACACTATGCAGATCCAGAAGTGTCAGTAGTTACGGTTGCTATCGGAGTCCAGCAGATGGCGCCGTGCTGATTTCTCTAATGCACTCCTCCGAGCTTGTTAATGCAAATCAATAAAAAACATTTAATATTAATAATTAATTATCAGTGTTAATTGAGAGTAAGAGCCTAAACCAAGGAATTAGAGGCAAACAAAAAATGAAAACGGTGCATGCTCTTGTTTTCTTGTTCCGCATATATATTCCTATACCTCTGTAACCCCACCCCTTTTTTCCACCTGTGCAGGTATGAATCAGTTCGGTCAGATGGGAGCACAGCCACAGCACATGAACCAGGTGAACTGAAGTGTTTTGTTTTTTTGTTTTTTTTTTCTGATAGTAGGAAAATGGTGGAGGGAATATACTGCATATTGAGTATTAGAGCTGATATGACGTAATTAAAGCTGCCGTAAGCAACATTTGTGAAAAGTGAGAAGTGGACCACTTCCTTGCAGAAGTGATTTCTGATTGGATAAGATGGTCTGGATGGTGATTCCACAGGAAAAAAAAAATGTTACATGTTACAAACTGTGTGATCTACTTTTTAAAGAGTAAAAAGGGGGAAAATAAGTATGCATGTTATCGCTGCAGTGTTAGAATCTATAGCTATAAGCAGATACTGGTTTTACTGAAAACTGCCATGTTGGATTGTACCATTATTATACCATGTATTTATTATACTGTTTTGGATGTGTGTTTATTAGCTGGGCATGCAAGGAGTACCTCGAATGGCACAGCCCAACATGGCTCAGCTGCAAAACCAGTTCAACCAGAACCAGTTCCCTTTAGCCGGTTCCGGCCCGGTCCAGGTGAGAGATCATTTAAGAATCATTTTTCCGAGAGTGTTTTATTAAAAGTTTCAACGTTAGCGTTGACCCTAATGTTCAGATTAGCCCTATTAGCATGTCTGTATTATTGCTGCGTTCCAGTGCGTCCTCAAGTTCATGAGCAGACGCTGCATTAACGATCCATATCTGTGTACAGTTCAAATTCACTCCACTCTCATTTCTCTGTAAATCCTCTCTCGTGTTCAGATGTCCACTTCACCACTGCTCAACAGTCCAGCAATTCAGACTCCACCCACAAGCTCTACATCCAACCTTCCACCCACTTCACAACTCCAGACTCCGCCCATCCACCAGACCATACCCTCACCAGCTGCCAGACTCACGCCCACCCCTCGTCAGACACCGCCCCCTTTGCCTGGCAATCAAACACCCCAGCCTCAAACGCCCAACTCGGCCATCATGGCCCCTCCCACCCCACAGCAGCAGCAACAGCTGGAGAGAGCCAATCATATGCAGTCGCAGGGGGGCGGAGCCTCTGAAGCGTTGTCTGTGCCTTCCCAGGATGTGAACATTCAGTCACAGTCTCCAGTGAGTTACACTACTCTTTATTTTGATTTGAACCTTTTTATTGGCTCTGTGTTTATCTCTAGCACGATTTTATTGGCTGATCTCAGTGTATTTTAGCTATTTTTGCTTACTGCTTTGATCTCCATATACATCTCCTGTAACGTTTTTCTCTCTCTTACTCTCCTTTCTTTTTATCTTCCCATCTCTGTCTCTCTCTGTATCTGTCTTTCTCTCTCTGCACGTTTTTTTGCGTATGCGACTTTTCCTCATGGGCTGATCTGTAACTGATCCTTTTCTGTCCCCCTCCCCCCCCCCCAAGCCGTATCAAAAGCCGTCCATGACCCCGGCCTCGGCGGGCTCCGTCGACCCCGAGATGAACTCCGCCCCTGAACCCGATCTAAAAATGGTGGTCATAAAGCAGGAGGAGGAGGAAGAAGAAGAAGAGGAGGAGGAGACCCAGGAGGAAGAGGTGAAAATGAAGATGGAAGCCGTGCAGGAGGAGGTGAAGGCCGAGGAGAAACCGGAGGTCAGAGAGACGTGATGTTGGATGTCAGTAAACGTATCACGGCACGTGTTTCTTGTGACTGATTTGTAAACGCTGTGCTCCTGTTGGTGGTGTAGATTAAGAAGGAGGAGCCAGAGGCTGAACCCTGTAAGGCGGAGCCAATGGAGGCATCGACAGGGGAGACGGGAGAAGACAAGAAGCCTGAGATAAAGTGCGAGCCCAAAGAGGAAAAAGAGGCGACAAACGACTCGTCCACCAACACGGAGAGCAAGAAGAAGAGTAGGAACACACACACACACACACACACACACACACACACACCCAAAATGGTGTGTACCATAATTATACAAGTCAGATTATTTCTCTTTGTTTTGCTTTAATCCTTACTCAGAGCAATTTCCAGGTATAAGCAGTTGTTTAGGGCTTTTGAGCCACCAGGGGGCGTCATAAGAATGCTGGATTTTTAGCTGTAATATAATATCTAGTGGTTAAATGGTTGATACGGTTGTTGCTAAGGTTCAGGCTTTCTCAGGGAACCTCCTCGTGGTGTGTATGTCGTGTAGCGCCCCCCAGGGGTTCAGAAACAGCTGTAATGGTGTAACTGTGTCTCTGCCTCAGTCTTTAAGCCGGAGGAGATGCGTGAGGTCCTCATGCCCACTCTGGAGGCGCTCTACAAGCAGGATCCCGAGTCTCTGCCCTTCCGCCAGCCCGTTGACCCGCAGCTACTCGGCATCCCGGTACGTACACCACCACTCAGCTCCACTGTTCTAACGCTGATGACTCGGCCTTCGCTGTAACCTCCCTCTTGTTCCTCTCCTCTGCAGGACTACTTTGACATCGTGAAGAATCCGATGGACCTGTCCACCATAAAGCGGAAGCTGGACACGGGTCAGTACCAGGAGCCGTGGCAGTACGTGGACGACATCTGGCTGATGTTCAACAACGCCTGGCTCTACAACCGCAAGACCTCACGCGTGTATAAGTACTGCTCCAAGCTGGCCGAGGTGTTCGAGCAGGAGATCGACCCCGTCATGCAGGGCCTCGGCTTCTGCTGCGGGAGGAAGGTGAGCACGTCGTCCGGGTCACCGGGTCACACCGTTACTGGGTGACATCCAGCATTGTGGTGTGCTGAAAGGAATTTATAAATGATTTATAGAACATTTGTAGGCAGACACGTGCAGCGTTTTATTTCTGACTGAAGCTCGTATTTCCATCGGGTAGAAATGGAAAAAAATATTGCGTAACACGTTTTTTCTTTCATTTACAGGATTTCAGGATTTTTATGATTGTTGCGGCCAAAAATGCTGTTTTGTTTGTTTTTTTTGGTTTTTTTGCACGCGCTTTCTCAGTGATGTTTGTTGGTATATTTAGCTTGTACTTGTGATGACGTCACATGACGTGTCTCGGCCCAAATCTGCGGAAACTTTGCGGTAATTTACAAAAACCTCCTCCGAATATTGCGAAGTTGGCTTGATTTTGCGTTAATTTTCTGTAATCGTGAAATCCTGGAGGGACTGCAGTGTGTTGATTTATTTAACATTCGAAGCGAATATACAGAGATTTGTATGTATTTAAGGATAAAAATTCTTTGTGAGTGACATCATCCGTGAGCTCAAAACAATCGATCGCATTGTGTAGATTATATATATATATATATATATATATATATCTCTTACATGACTGTTCCTTCAAATTATTAAATGTCATTTAATTTAGGTTTAGTTATGAACACCTCTCTCTCTCTCTCTCTCTCTCTCTCTCTCTCAGCTGGAATTTTCTCCTCAAACTCTGTGCTGCTACGGGAAGCAACTCTGTACAATCCCCAGAGACGCTGCCTACTTCAGCTACCAAAACAGGTCAGTCTCTCTCTCTCTCTCTCTCTCTCTCTCTCTCTCTCCCCCCCCTCACTCTCACACACACACACACACTTTACTCAGCTTCATTCCCCATATACCACAGCCTGACCGTTACAAACATTATCATCGTTCCCCTTTTTAAACTGAAAATTTCCATCGTTAATTGTTGAAGCGATTACCCGAGTGTTCGCATCATCACCTCCATGTTACTCTGAGTGTGTGAGTTTTTTAGCGCCCTACAGTATCTGTAAGTTGATTATTTTCCTATAACAGCACGTCCCCGAGTGTTTTATTCCTCTTACACCACAGTGATCTACCAACAATTACCATTATTCTAGTCATTAAACAACACCGCATACTTTTTATGCATTCATAGTTACGTTTAATGTGAAATGGTGACACTGGAGACTCCTTCCATTAACGTTACATAAACGTATAAACGTCTCCTTTCAGAAAACATTTTTACAAAATCATTTAATGTGGAGTGTCTGCTGTACGAGTCTCTGTGAATGAGCCGTTACTATAGAAACGATAACGTATCAGAACAAGAGCATTAATATAAACCTGCGCTACTGTCAGAGCTGCTGTTATAGAACACTAATCAACACCTTCTGACCAATCACAATCCAGGATTCAACAGCAGTGCTGTGGTATAAATATCATTTATATATAAAATATAATCTCCTGTATATTATCCTTTCTCATGGATGTCCTCTCGTTCCTGCTTTCCTATTCGACTTACAGCTCAGACACTTTAAAAGAGACTCCTCAGACTGTGTAGTGTGTGTGAGATGGTGTGTGTGTGTGTGTGGGGGGGGGGGGGGGGGGGGGATGGTGTGTGTGTGGGGGGGGGGGGGGGGGGGGTGAGATGGTGTGTGTGTGGGGGGGGGGGGGGGGGGGTGAGATGGTGTGTGTGATGGGGGGTGTGTGAGATGGGGGGTGTGTGGGGGGGGGGGTGAGATGGTGTACGAGATGGGGTGTGAGATGGTGTGTGTGTGGGGTGTGTGATGGGGTGTGAGATGGTGTGTGTGTGGGGGGGGGGTGAGATGGTGTGTGTGATGGGGGGTGTGTGAGATGGGGTGTGTGTGGGGGGGGGGGGGGTGAGATGGTGTACGAAATGGGGTGTGAGATGGGGTGTGAGATGGTGTGTGTGTGGGGGGGGTGAGATGGTGTGTGTGATGGGGGGTGTGTGAGATGGGGTGTGTGTGGGGGGGGGGTGAGATGGTGTACGAAATGGGGTGTGAGATGGTGTACGAGATGGGGTGTGATGGGGTGTGAGATGGTGTGTGTGTGGGGTGTGTGATGGGGTGTGAGATGGTGTACGAGATGGGGTGTGAGATGGTGTGTGTGATGGGGTGTGAGATGGTACATTGTGTTTGGTCCGTTCCAAATTTTTCATTTTTCTCTCTTCTTTTCTTTCTTTTGGTCCTTTGGGGATAAATTAATAAATTTACAATCTACGTCCTGAATTTATATACTTCTGTAAAACTGCTTTGGGACAATGACCATTATTAAAAGCGCTATACAAATAAACTGAACTTGAACTTGAACTAGATGGTGTGTGTTGGGGGTGTGTGTGATGGGGTGTGTTGGGGTGTGTGTGTGTGTGATGGGGTGTGTTGGGGTGTGTGTGTGTGTGTGTGTGTTGGGGTGTGTGTGTGTGTGTTGGGGTGTGTGTGTGTGTGTGTGTGTTGGGGTGTGTGTGTGTGTGTGTGTGTTGGGGTGTGTGTGTGTGTGTGTGTTGGGGTGTGTGTGTGTGTGTGTGTTGGGGTGTGTGTGTGTGTGTGTGTTGGGGTGTGTGTGTGTGTGTGTTGGGGTGTGTGTGTGTGTGTGTTGGGGTGTGTGTGTGTGTGTGTGTGTGTGTGTTGGGGTGTGTGTGTGTGTGTGTGTGTGTGTGTTGGGGTGTGTGTGTGTGTGTGTGTTGGGGTGTGTTGGGGTGTGGGTGTGTTGGGGTGTGTTGGGGTGTGGGTGGGGGTGTTGGGGTGGGGGTGTGTGGGTGGGGGTGTGTGTGTGTGTGTTGGGGTGTGTGTGTGTGTGTTGGGGTGTGTATGTTGGGGTGTGTGTTGGGGGTGTGGGTGTGTGTGTGTTGGGGGTGTGTGTTGGGGTGTGTGTGTGTGTTGGGGTGTGTGTGGTGGGGGGGGTGTTGGGGTGTGTGTGTGTGGTGGGGGGGTGTTGGGGCGTGTGTGTGTGTTGGGGCGTGGGTGTGTGTTGGGGCGTGGGTGTGTGTTGGGGCGTGGGTGTGTGTTGGGGCGTGGGTGTGTGTTGGGGCGTGGGTGTGTGTTGGGGTGTGGGTGTGTGTGTGTGTTGGGGTGTGGGTGTGTGTGTGTTGGGGGGGTGTGTTGGGGTGTGTGTGTGTGTTGGGGTGTGTGTGGTGGGGGGGGTGTTGGGGTGTGTGTGTGTGTGTTGGGGTGTGTGTGTGTGTTGGGGCGTGGGTGTGTGTTGGGGCGTGGGTGTGTGTTGGGGCGTGGGTGTGTGTTGGGGCGTGGGTGTGTGTTGGGGCGTGGGTGTGTGTTGGGGCGTGGGTGTGTGTGTGTGTTGGGGCGTGTGTGTGTGTGTGTGTGTTGGGGCGTGTGTGTGTGTGTGTGTGTTGGGGTGTGTGTGTGTGTGTGTGTGTGTGTTGGGGTGTGTGTGTGTGTGTGTGTGTGTGTTGGGGTGTGTGTGTGTGTTGGGGTGTGTGTGTGTGTTGGGGTGTGTGTGTGTGTGAGATTAAACCATGTTACAGATGAGGTTTCTCTTTAAAGTGCTCTGACAGGATGATGGGTCTCAGGTGCACCAACACTGTTCCTCCGTATCCACCTGTTCATTTTTGCCCTCCATTGGCCTTATCGTTACACTCTGTGTGTGTGTGTGTGTGTGTGTGTGTGTGTGTGTGTGTGTGTGTGTGTGTGTGTGTGTGTGTGAGAGAGATGTTTAAGGGCTCGGTGGATAGGAGGTTGCTTTGCTTGGCTTCTGTAGCTTGGTTAGACAGTCGTGTTTGTCCTGAACGTATTGATTCATTTTCTCCACCTCTCTCTGTTCCACTTTTTTCATTTCATTCTATTTTTTTGTTTTTTCACTCTTTTTTTTCTTTCTTTTTTTTTTTTTTTTTTTTTTTTGTCTTTCTTCATTCTTCATTCTGTCCTTCCCTCCTCTTTCTTTTTCTCTCCCTCTTTGTTCTTTGATGCTTGTGATGTCTGCATTGGCCTGCTTTGGTGCGACCAATCATCCTCTCTCCGAAAATTTACACACCACCAATCAAATCAATCGGCTCACACACCCCAAAAAAAACCCTTCTGCTTCATGATTGGCTGCTTCCGGCGACGACCCCTCTCCTGCCCTGTGTGCCTGCCCTGTCCTGATTGGTGACTCCCTCTGCGTGCCTTCTCTGTGATTGGCTGTGCTCTTGGCGAACGGTGTAGTTCACCAAAATATGGGCTTCTTGCTAACAGGTACCACTTCTGTGAGAAGTGTTTCAATGAAATCCAGGGCGAGAACGTGTCCCTGAGCGACGACCCCACACAGCCTCAAACGTGAGTACTGAATATCACAGTGCAGATAATTCTAAAGCCAAATAAATGAAAATGTTTCAGAAATGTATCAAATACTATCTGGCTTTGTAGTATTTTTCTTTTTTTAAAACTTGATCATATACGATTTCTTATACGTTAACGTTATCCTTAACAAGAATTCGCATGCTAGAATGTTGTAGTTAATCTGCTGCATATTATCAGGGATCAGAGTTACCATGTTATTAAGTTAACAATGTGTTTAAAGTTATATATATATATATATATATCTGTAATTTCATCAAAAGATAAGCAGGTTACAGCAGTATAAAGCTTTACAATTTCTTATTTAGTACAGAATGTTAGTTTATATAATATTTAATAGGATGCTCACCTGTACTGTAAAACATGTGTATATCTATAGTGTATAACATTTTAATACAACGTTAATTTGTACCTTAATATCTTTTCTCTTTCCCCGTGTTGTTTTACGTGACTTGATAATATTCGACAAGTTTACTGCAAAAATAGTTGTCAATGTATGTGACTTAAATTGGAAAAAAAAAACTGTACGGCTTAAATTTTTATAGTATGTTATCTGAAGTAAATATTGATAGTATGTTTATCTGTCTATCTGTTTATATATATATATATATATATATATATATATATATATATATATATATATATATATATATATATATATATAACATTTACTATTGTTATTTTGTATATTTAAATGTTAACTTCTAATAAGATGCTGTTTTATATAACTTCAAGTTAATTATTAGCAAGTTATTGACGATATAAACCGATAAAACTGATCTTCACATATTATATTGAAATCTAAAGTATTTTCTTATCGTATGCTTTAACTTCTGATAGTGTCTTCTTTAACTTTGACATGTTTCTATGTAAATCTTGTAGTTTAATATGTTAATTTCTGTTTTTTTTCCCCTCTTAATATTCAACAAATTAATTTATTATTCTTTGATGGTTATAGATTTATATAAACTTTTTTATTTTTTGTTATAATTTTGAATAGTCTAACATATTTTAACCTGCACAACTTTTGACCCGATGTTACCTTATACAGGTTCAACAGTGAGAGTTTTTTTTTTTTTTTTTTTAAATAGTACCTAAACTTGTATAACTTTATTTATCGTTTATAACAAGTTAACTTTTAAGGAATAGGTTGATCAACTTAAGAAAGTTTGAACTTAAGAACATGCATTCCACAATTTATTTAATTCATTAGACGAGTTTTATGATTGCAGATTAATTTAGTCTTTAATTAGTGTAATTAGTGTCTATCTAAATAGTCGGTAGCTTGTCTTCGGTTTCTGTTCAGATGTGTGCGTTAGTCATAACTCGTTTTATTTCATTATAACTTTTCAGATTAGTTTAAACGAACTGTTCGGTTAACCCCTGCTTTTTCTTTTCTTTTTTTTCCCCCCCCAGAGCCATCAATAAAGACCAGTTTGAGAAGAAGAAGAACGACACCCTCGACCCAGAGCTGTAAGTCTCGTCATGTAGTTCAGCTGTTTCGAAGGTTTTAATGGGCGTCAATGTTCGATGTTTTGCGTCACTTTGTCGTCAGAGCCGTAACGGTTACGTGTTTAACTTTGCCTCCTGCAGATTTGTGGAATGTTCAGACTGTGCTCGTAAAATGCACCAAATCTGCGTCCTCCACAACGAGACGATATGGCCGTCAGGGTGAGCCGGTTTCTGTCTGTATTAAAAAAAAAAAAAAAAAAAGTCACAAGTAAACACTGGATGTAGTTATGAGGTCGGCTTTCTCGGGGATCTCTCCTCACCTCTACGTTAAATCTCTCTACAGCTTCGTGTGTGACGGCTGTCTGAAGGCGTCCAATAAGACGAGGAAGGAGAATAAATACGCCGCCAAAAGTAAGCGGGGTTTTTTTTTTTGTTAAAACAGTGAATGCTAAACAAATAGTAGACTTCTACCCGAGTCTTCTGCAGGAGTGGTACAAGAAGGATGCTGGACAGTTGAAGTATTTATCATCGCTGTGGCTGAAAGCTTCGGTGTGTTTTACAGCACATTACCGAACTTCACGCCAAACTCGTGCGACTTACACAATCCTCAGTGCAGTCTGCAAAGTTGTGAGGCTGATTTATGAGCAGCGTTCATGGAGAATGAGCAAAATTGCATGTCTATTTTGTGTATTTATCTTATTGAATATGCAGTTTGTGGCAAAATAGATCAGCCCACAGTGTGCTTTACTGCAGCAGTGCAGCTACAAATCAGATTTATATGATACTTTATCGTTTCTATAGTAACGGCTCATTCATAAAGATTTCTCAGCAGATTTTAAAACACACTAACATGGTGAAGTTTTCTGTCAGGAGATGTTTATTTAACACTTCTCACAGGAACACGATTTGTCATCACCGGTTGGTGATCTGTGCAGTTATTATGGTGACCGTGGGACTCAACTTATCACTGCTGTCAGGATTTATATAGAGATGATCCTTTCACCGATCCTAACAGCAACGTTTTTTCTTTCTTCCCGTCTCGTCTCCCAGGGCTTCCCCAGACGAAGCTGGGCAACTTCCTGGAGACGCGAGTGAACGAGTTTCTGAAGCGGCAGACTCATCCAGAAACTGGTGACGTCACTATCCGGGTGGTTCATGTCTCCGACAAAATGGTTGAAGTGAAGCCGGGAATGAAGTCCAGGTGGGAGTCCAGTTGGGTTATTTTGGGATGTTGTGTTTAAATCTGTCTTTCTATTGATAAGCCTGTTGGTATCATCCTCTTACACCAACAATACTAAATAGCAATCCAGCCATGTAGAAAACATCACCACCAAAATATCAAGTGGTCTCGTTTAAAAAATAATATTACTTTAACACTCGCTTGAGTAATAACGTGTAATAATTTGTGTTGGCAGATTCGTGGACAGTGGTGAGATGGCTGAGTCTTTCCCCTACCGTACGAAAGCTCTGTTTGCGTTTGAGGACATCAACGGGGTGGATGTGTGTTTTTTCGGAATGCATGTACAAGAATATGGCTCAGATTGTCCTCCGCCCAATCAGAGGTGAGAGAAAATACACCAAAGACGACCCCAAAATAAACCGGTGTCCATGCGATACTGTTGCCTGGAAACTGAGCCTTAAGCATGTTTATCAACGTTTACTCCCTGCCATCTCTCTTTCCATCTGTTCATCTCTTTCCTTTTGCAGACGTGTGTATATCTCCTACCTGGACAGCGTGCACTTTTTTCAGCCACGTCATCTGAGGACAGGTGTGTATCACGAGATCCTAGTCGGGTACCTGGAATATGTGAAGAAGTTGGGGTTCACCACAGGACATATCTGGGCGTGTCCGCCAAGTGAAGGAGATGACTACATCTTCCACTGTCACCCACTGGATCAGAAGATCCCCAAACCCAAACGGCTGCAGGAGTGGTACAAGAAGATGCTGGACAAGGCTGTGGCAGAGCGAATTGTTCATGACTACAAGGTAGCCATTGCTATAGTGTTTTGAAGAAGGTTGTTCAAAATCCCTGCTGAACATCTTGGCCCATTTCCCCCTTCAGAGCTTCTCCTTATTCTTTGTATCTGCTCGTGTGTGTTTGTGTGTGTGTGTGTGTGTGTGTGCGCGTGCAGCTATGTTTATGTAAAGAAGTTCTGCTCCACATTTCGTTTTAACCCCTGACCCATTTTCTTCTCCTTCCCTCTCCCAGGACATCTTTAAACAGGCAACCGAGGATCGCCTGACGAGCGCAAAGGAGCTGCCTTATTTTGAGGGCGATTTCTGGCCCAATGTGCTGGAGGAGAGCATCAAAGAGCTGGAGCAAGAAGAGGAGGAGAGGAAAAGAGAGGAGAACAGCACATCCAACGAAAGTGTCGATGTGAGTGAAGCCATTCTGAAGCCTCTAAAGGATGAACTCTGAGAATTAGGAACATTAGCACCAATGTTCCTGGTCTGGTCATGTCAGGTTGCTTGGTTTTATACAAATTTGGCTTTCCTATAAAATTTTATTTCTTATTTATTTCTGCAGGCCACAGAGGGTGACAGCAAGAATGCGAAGAAAAAGAACAACAAGAAGACGAACAAGAACAAAAGCAGCATGAGCCGAGCCAACAAGAAGAAACCAGGCGTGCCCAATGTTTCAAACGACCTATCCCAAAAACTCTACGCTACCATGGAGAAACACAAAGAGGTAGTCTTCTAATTTAACCAGGCTTTAACAATGTCTCCCTTTTCATAAAAACGTATGACCATTTTCTTACCACTTTGGTGTTCTTAGGTCTTCTTCGTCATCCGTCTTATTGCCGGCCCTGCTGTCAACTCGCTACCTGCCATCATAGATCCAGACCCCCTGATGGCGTGTGACCTGATGGATGGGCGTGATGCCTTTCTGACACTGGCTCGGGACAAGCACCTGGAGTTCAGCTCTTTGCGACGAGCCAAGTGGAGCTCAATGTGTATGCTGGTGGAACTGCACAACCAAAGCCAGGATCGCTTTGTCTACACCTGCAACGAGTGCAAACATCATGTGGAGACACGCTTCCACTGCACTGTCTGTGAGGTGAGAGAGGTTGATGGTGCTCCTTTTGAGTAGTGGTTGTTGCTAATTCTAATTGATCTTGTTGCACTTAAGTGATTCATGCACAATGATCCCAAGCAAGAGAACAAATGAAAGAGAATTTTTAAGAAATAGGGACAGCTGTCAAAAAGGGGATCATTTTCTCAAAATACTAAAGGCAATTTCTTTATTCTTTGCAGGACTATGACCTTTGCATCACTTGCTATAAAACTAAGGGTCATGAGCACAAGATGGAGAAGCTTGGTCTTGGTCTAGATGATGAGAGTAGCAACCAGACAACAGCGGCCACTCAGAACCCTGGTGACTCTCGTCGTCTTAGCATCCAGCGCTGCATCCAGTCTCTGGTGCATGCCTGTCAGTGTCGCAATGCCAACTGCTCCCTGCCATCTTGCCAGAAGATGAAGCGGGTGGTGCAACACACGAAGGGCTGCAAGCGCAAGACAAATGGTGGCTGTCCCATCTGCAAGCAGCTCATTGCTTTGTGCTGCTATCATGCCAAGCACTGCCAGGAGAACAAGTGCCCTGTGCCATTTTGCCTCAACATAAAGCAGAAACTCAGGCAGCAGCAGCTGCAGCACAGGCTACAGCAAGCGCAGATGCTGCGTAGGCGCATGGCCACCATGCAGAGGACTGGGCAGCCTCCTCTTGGTGGTGGCCCACCTGGAGGACTTCCATCGCCAGGCAGCAACTGTGCCACGGGTCGTAGCACACCAACATCAGTGGGTACCCAGCCTCCCACTCCTCAGACGCCTACCCAACAAAGTCTTGCTCCTGTACCCCAGCCTGGAATGGGAGGCATTCCTGTTGCATCCCCTCAGCAGCTACAGCAACCACAGGGCAATATGCCTACCCAGCACCCTGGCCATCAGCAATTTCAGCAAATGCAAAGTGCTCAGGGAGTGATGACATCTCCCCAGCCTCAAATGGTTTCTCAACAACAGACGGGACAGTCACCACATCCCAACAATTTGGCTCAGTATGGTCCGCGACCTCCAGGCTCTACAGGCAAACCAGGCTTGAGTCCTCAAAGCCCCAGCAGCTTAGGGGCAGGTTCACTGCCGCAACAGTCAGGTCCTCCTCCAGCAGCTGTGGAAATTGCGAAGAAAATCCAGCAAGTGGCAGATGCACAAAGAAATATGGCAAAAGCGCAACTACTACAGAGGCAAGCTACCCAGACAGGCATGATGCCACCACACCCACACCACCAACAACCTCAAGCACAGATGGGGATGACCCATCCAGGGGTTGGCATGGTAGGTGGAACAGGGCTACCTCCTCATGCACAAGCTACTGTTTCCCGAGGCCAGATAGAACAGCAGCAGGGACCTCAAGGAATGATGGTTGGAGCTGGACCCATGCAGCAGCAACCTGTACCACAGCCTAATGCACAGGGTCAGCTTCCTCCACAGGTGCAGATGCAGCAAAGAGCTAATGTGCAGCTTCAGCCTTCTGCTCAGCAGCAGTGGACAGGACAGGGGATTCCACCTCAGCAGAGACCTCCAGTTATGAACCAGCCTGGGGTGGCTACAATGCAGCAACAAATGCAGCAGTCTCAACAGCCACAGCAGCAACAGCAAATGCCAAATCACAATGCCTTGATGAATATGGTGCAGGGTGGACTGCAGGGTGGTGCTGCAGGTGGAATGGCAGGTGGGAGTCTTCCTCAGGGAACTGTGCAGGAACTCCTGCAAACCCTACGGTCACCTAGTTCACCTCAGCAGCAGCAGCAGGTTCTCAACATTCTTCGTTCCAACCCACAACTAATGGCTGCATTTATAAAGCAGCGGGTTTACAAGTATAAAAATGGGCCAGGAGGTCCTGCTGGTACACAAGGAGGGCCAGGGGCCATGAGCAGCCAGCCCGTGGGAGTCAATGCTTGTGGGCTTCAGCCATCCATGAATATGGGACAAGCCCAACTTGCCCAGCTGCAGCAGCAGCAGCAGCAAATGCAACAAACTCCGAGGCCCCTGCTTCAGCAGCAGCAAGTTGCCGGGTTACAACAGCAGCAACAGCAAGGAATACCGGGCCAAGTGCTTCCCAACGTGGCCAACATGAATCCACAGTTCAGAGAGCTGTTGTTAAGGAGACAGCAGCAGAAACTACAGCTTCAACAACAACAACAACAACAACAACAACAGCAGCAGCAGCAGCCAGGGGGAAATCACAATGCATTCCCACAGCAGCAGGGCTACATGGGTCAGCAGGGTCCACAGACGCAACCAGGAGTGCAACCTGGGGCCCAGCAGCAGGGTTACCCCGGCAACTCGGCACAGCAGCAGGGTTACCCAGGCAACTCAACCCAGGGTTTCCCAGGTAATTCTGCACAGCAGCAAGCTTACCCAGGCAACTCACAACAGCAGCAGGGTTACCCAGGCAATTCGGCCCAGCAGCAGGGTTACCCAGGCAACTCGGCTCAACAGCAAGGTTACCCAGGCAACTCGGCACAGCAACCAGGTTACCCAGGGAACTCAACCCAGCAGCAGGGTTTTCCAGGCAACCTGACCCAGCAGCAGGCTTTTCCAGGCAACTTGACCCAGCAGCAGGCTTTTCCAGGCAACACTGCACAGCAGCAGGGTTACCCAGGCAACACTGCACAGCAGCAGGCTGCTGCAGCATTGCAGCAGAGACTGCAACATCAACACAGATTGCAAATGCAGCAGCAGAATGCTGGGCTGCAAGGCCCTGATAGAGGTGGTCCACAGATGCAGCCAGGGCAAGGAGGAACACAGCCTTCATCATCTCCGGCAATGTTGCAGCAAGCAATCCACCAACGACTGCTTCAGCAACAGAAGCAGCACCTAGGTGGGACTTCGCCTGCACAGCAGAACAATCCCATGAGCCCACAGCAGCAAATGTCACAGTCACCACACCTGCAGGGCCAGCCACTCCCCAACTCTCTCAGCAACCAAGTGCGATCTCCTCAACCCTCCCCTCGTCCACAATCGCAGCCTCCGCACTCAAGTCCGTCCCCACGAATGCAGCAGACTCAAACGGCTTCACCACACCCCGCCCATCTTCAGCAGCACCTACCTGGCATGGCTCCTCCTCCACCTCCTCCCCAGCTACAGCAGAATGCTATGGACCCTGGCGGGAACTCGATGCTGCCACATCTCAGCGGCATGGTGGGACTCCACCCTGCGGGAGCGAAAGACATACGACCCCCTAGTGGGCAGGATCTCGGGGTGAATATGAACCCATTAGACATGTAGTTAGAAAAGCTTGCCAGAGACAGTGTTAGCTTTGTTTTTTATATTACGGTTATTAATTATTTAATTTGTTTCTTAACTATGAACACCATGAACTCTGATCTTCCTATGGGAGATGCGGAAATTACATAACCGGAATGTTACGAGTGTGAACGCTAAATTATGTCTCTCTTTCTTTTCCTTTCTGTTTTTTGCCAATTGTGAACAAATAAAGGCTTGTTTCTCAGACTCAGAGAATAGAACACAGGTAATATTTTCAGGCCTGGGGGAGTATTTACCTTTTTAAGATATATTTTTTAATATTTTAAAAATGTAAAGTACTGATTTATTGAATGCAATGGGTTTTATTTTATAAATATTTTTTTGCTCCTTGAAGCGGTCTCTGTTACTATTTTTACAGGACGGAAATGCAACAAATGTTACAATTCCTGTCGTTTTTGTTACTGTTAATTATTCAAATGTCATGCGTATCTTTTGAAAAGTTTGGTTTTGCATTCTGTTATTTATTCTAGTGATTTTTTTTTTTTCTTCCTTTTTTTGGCTCCTGGAGACTGCTACAATTCTACAGAGTCTATTTTTAATACCTGAGGATTTGCAGAGTGGTTTCGTTACATTTACGTTGACGGATATTGAGAAGATTCAGAGTGTTGTGAGCTGAAAGGCTTAGTGATGTCGGCCAGTGGACCTTTAATTTTTTTGTTTGTTTTCTTTTGTTTTCTTTTGTGCCACATTTGTTGAAACTGCCTAGCCATAGTGTCCACATGGGGCAAACCACATGTCCTGTTTTCCCCCCGCGAGTGTGTGTGTACTTGTTATGACACTTACTGGCTAGTGGAGGCATGAATTCGCAGAAGCTTGTGTGTGTGTGTGTGTGTGTGTGTGTGTGTGTGAGAGAGAGTGTGTGTGTGTGTGTGTTTATGCTAATATGCATAGATGAGATTAGAGTTTATCTAAAGAACTGATCTCTCCTTCCTCATTGCCTCCAGTTTCAGAAATCTCATTGTGCTGAGTTTTTTTTTTTTTTTTTTTTTTTTTTTAAGTTTAATTTAATTATTTTTTACTGTACAAAGGAACAAACCTTGGACTCCATACCATTTTTGTAATAAAATGATGTCAACAACAAGTTTGTTTGTTTGACAGTGATGTCCAAGCATTAATATGGTTTACAGGAAAGTAATTATTAACCACTAGTGATTGGTTGGCGATGAAGCAGAAAAGTTACTGTTGCTACCCAGAAGTCGATTACTATAGTGATGTATTTGTCTTATACCACAGCAGTCTGACAGCGATTACAATTTTTTGTACATAAGGAACGATTTTTTTCCTGTTTATAGTTACGTTTAATGCTGTGGAACGTCTGCAGGTAACTTCCGTTAGCTCCTGTTGTCACATGTAGCAGCTAGAAACAGTCGATCCCTCACCAGCCTTGACGTTAATGAGGCAAAAAAAGCCGAGAAACCACAAAGAAGCGTAAACTCCTCCGTCCTGAAGATGTCGGGGGAAACTTAGTTACAGCTTTACATCTGTTTTGCAAAGCTCACACTGGAGACTCCTTCCATAAATGTTAAATATAAACATCTCCTCACAGAAATGTTCACCTTATCAGCAGTTACACACATTTTTTTTAAATCTGTTTACGTGGAGCGAAATCAACACCTTCGGACCAGATCAGAATCCAACATGCTCTGTGGTGTAACTATATAAGTGAAATGTGTATTTATGATTATATTGTAAATTTTGGTATGATTTTAAAAACAAAAAAAGTTTTATTGATTCTGCTTAGGACCACTAGAGGTCATGATAGCCAGACAGCAGAACTGAATTATACCCCCCACAAATGGTTTGGAATAATAAATTACATAACATTCCAGTAATAAAAGGTAAACATCAGAGTCTTCAATTAAACTAAAATAGAGTAATCCGGATTTCCATTTCTAACTTCTCTCTGGTAAACCCAGTAGCCTTCTTTGGCAAACTGGTACTTAATTGGCTCATATTTTATGACACAGTAGCAAATTAAGATCTTTCAATGCAATGTTTCTTAAAAGACCCGCTGGCTGCAAGTAACCATTTTCACACTCAAATTAATTTCCCGTGAAGTATTTAATCATACAGACATTTTTAAATTGTTGATGTGGTAAATACGACCCACGAATGAACTCTCGACACGAAACATTTTTGTCACTTTATTTATTGGAAATACAAATAAAAATGTAACCTTGCCATAGATGAACTACAAGTCGTATAACGGCATGTTTTTCTCTCTCTCTTTTTTGTTATTTACTTATTTTATTTTCTTCTTTTATTTGCGGTTTCACCACACGTAGTAACGTTCAGCTCGACTTTGTCGCATGCTAGAGATACGTCTAAAGCACACTGTTTTCCAACGCTTTGTGAATGCAGTCTACACTTCAGTACAGCCTGTGCAGTGGCGTTTGTAATGTGAACTGATACGGACTCGTTAAAAATGCAGCAAGGCCTCCGAGCACAAGGCAGAGCAAAACCCGAGCCGGCTAAAACTTTACCTCTCCCAGACGAGGGGGACGGGACGGGACGGGACAGGGCTGCAGAGACTACGGGGTGATGATGTCATCTGGTCATCGCCGTCCCTGAAACAAGGACTTTCACTAAATCCGTATACGTCTTCGTTTTTTTTTTTTTTTTTTTCTTTCTTTTGTTTTACTGGAACGGTTAACACCAACGAAGCGTTAAGTGGAAACTGCGTTCGTTTTTGCGTGCATTTAAAGGCGTCACTGTCAGCAACATGGAAATCCTTCCACTACTGTTCACGTTTTCACTAAAACGAAAGGACGGAGACGGAAACGTAACCCTTTTTTTAAACGACAGACGAGTATCTGTAAAGCAAAAACGGCGAAAGGCTTCACTACATCGACAGATCGACACGTAGGCTGGTCCTGTAATCTCTTGCTCTCGCGTGAATAAGGCGTACTTCGCCTCAAACGCTAACGTTTCTAACGAATTCGAGCTAGCATGCGTTACTCAGATCTGATTTGCTAACCACTCTCTCTTTGATCGTTAGCCACCTTAGCAGTTTGACAGGAAGTACTTTTGGTTGTAAGTGTGTATCCTATGTCCTCCTCGTTCCCTCAGACCTGCAGCCCGCAGCTGCTGAAAAACCCTTCCGCCGTCATCGCCTCTTTAAACGTCACCGTCAGGGAGTTAATCGTCACGTTAGTCACGATCACCTTCCCAGGATGCCGTGTGCTCTCGGATGCCTGAGACTCGTCTGTTCTGACCTCCGTGCTCAGCTGCAAGGTAGTGGTGCAGTCGGCCGTGACCTCGTCCTTGTCTGTCTCTCTCTTTGCTTCGCTGTCTGTCTCACCTGTCTCTCTCTCCTCATCCTGTGCAAACCTGTCAATCAAATGTCGCACCGTTATCACAGAGGCTCGATTCTGGACCCTGTCTGTGATCACGCCCGCTCCTGTGCTGCTGTTCAGTGATTCGTCAGTCATGGGTTTATCTTGGGAGACTCCGCCCCCTGAAGTGTCTGTGATTGGCTTGTGCTCGTATGTGTTTGTGGTAGTAGTGCTCGCTGACTGGTCCGTTGCTGTTGTAGCTGAACCGATCTCAGTGCTGGGTGGCTCCACCTCACGGTCGGGGGAGGAAGCGCGGTGTTCTGGTTTTCCATCAGTGATGACAGCTTCCTGTGTTGAGGGGACGTGGTCTTCTGTCATCTCCTGGCCTGAGAGTGAGAAAGAAATGAGAAGCTTCAGTAAAGATCAGGGCTGCACAATGTTACGGCACTGCTGATGGCGCCGCTGCCTGCTATATGAGAATGTGAGAATCTCTGAGGTTACAGATAACGTTTCTGTAGGTGTTCTGCTCAAGTGGTCTGCTCATGAGTTCCTACAGGTTAAATTCCAGTCAGCACGTGTAAACACGTGAGATTCTTGTTTATTCACCGTTGACTGCTTCACAGAAACTCTTGGATAACTTTTAAACATGGCCTTGAAATTTACCTTTCCTCACTAGCTGACTGGTCGAGATGTTTAGGTGTTTGAGAAGTGAATACATTTTCTGTATCTTAATTAGGAAATACATCGTGCTACTGTTAGCTGATGAGCTGTCTTGCTAATAGTTCCTAGCTCAACCCTCTTCCTTGATATCTACCTTCCTGCAGGTTTCATCTCCAACTAAAATCCTAACACCTGTTTTAGTTGATCAAGAACTTCTTAAGGCAGTGATTAGATGGTCAGATGGGCACCATTATGGTTGGAGCTAAAGTCTTCAGGAAGGTACTGAAGAGCTCCAGGAACTGGGTTGATGACCACTGCTCTAGCTGCTTAATGGCCTGTGTAAGGTGTCTCTGCTGTGATGGTTATACGGGTATTACACCATTTAATAATATTGCTCTGAAAAGTTTGTTTTCCTGCTGGAAACCGAGAGCCAGGCTCTGAGGATCTCAGACTCCAGACCTGATCTAATGCTCTCCAGTAAAAATAAAACCTTTTTTTTATGTTCCGTGAGGGTTTTTTGATCTCAGAGTTTTCATAAAAGTTTTCTTTGATCCAGAAACAACCTGGTTAAAATAATGCACATTAATTACTGCAGTTTGCCTTCTTATGTGCAATGTTCTGCAGCTTCGCTCTGCTGATGGAAGTGAGGATGATGTAACTGGCACTGCAGCTAAAACACCTCTAAGACGTGCTTGTGTTTTTTCATGAATGTTGCACAACATTAGATCACCGTCCAATAGATCGCTGACGCTTCATCTCTCATATCATGCTGAATATCTCCAGGCAATATGGCACTTTCTCAGCGAGTCATCAGAGAGAGAGAGAGAGAGAGCAATATGGCAGAAATATCAGATTGAGATACCTGAGGACACTGCTGGTGCACTGACCGCTGTGAGAGCTCTGCTCAGATCTTCACTGACTTTCTCTTCACGTTCCTGCAGAGCGAGTTAGCGAGCCGTATTTAGCTTTTTAGCGATCACTAGCTCTGAGTCGTGACGGCTCGAGAGACTCGGTGTGGCCTCTTTGACCCCCCTCGGTGCACGATAAATGCATTGTATCTTAGCAACAGTTGTCATGCCGATGCCGTGTTACACATACCGTGTGGAATGTCATGATGCTCTTCTTCTTTCTCCATCTTCCTCGTCCTCTTCTTCTCCTGCCGCTCCTCCTCTTTCTCCCACTCTTTCTCCTCCTCATCCTCCTCCGCTGCGTCTTTGTCAAGGGTCAGTGTTCGTTGCCGTGGCGATTCTGCACTTTCCGAAGGTTTGGGCACAAACTGCCTGTTCCTGCGCTTCAAAAGGCGGTGGTAGACTCCACCCTCACCATTCCTGCAGCGTCCCCCATTGTGCTGTAGCCCCGCCCCCATGGAGCGGGCGAGTGACAGGCGGAATCTGGGAGCAGGTTTCTCCGAAATTTTCTGAGCACTCCGGAGCTCCATGGTGTAGATGTTCTACATGATTACAAGAAAAACATGCATAACTAACCCAAAATAAATCAAATAAACTTCCCGTAACTGACATATAATGTCATAAAAAATGATTACATTAATTAATTAAATGATTGATTAAATAATTCCAATTAAACCATAAATCATTATACCAACTTAAGAACAAAGCTGTTTATTTGTTCTTTTAAATAAAAGTATATATTAAATATTTTAAATTAACAAAAAAAACAGGTTTTTCTTTTGCATTTTACAGTATAACCTTCTATTCCTTAACGTGTATATATCTTTATATTACCTTTTATGTAAATATGAGTATTGTTATTGCTACATACCGTATAATCACATCCTTTTATTCACTGTGAATAAGTAAATAAATAAAATAAATACTTTTAAAATTACCAACACATAATGGTCCCATGGAGCTTTCATCAAGTGCACATAATAATCACAAGCAAACCTAATATTAAATGAACAAACGTTTTTTGTTTTTTTTTTTAAATCTATTTGTTTAAACAGAATTAAAGTAAGTTAGTCCCACACTATTTATCTTTAAAAGATGAGGTTTGTAATAAAGTATTTCTAGACTTTAATAATCAATAAGCTTTACCCCAAGAGGTAAATACCAATTGAAATGTATTTGAAGGAAAAACTTGAAAGCGTTTTAGCTGCAATTCACCTCCCAGCCTGCAGAGGGCTCTACACACTTCACACTGCTCCTTTAAAACGTTAAAACAAGATTAGATGCTAAACAAACTTGAGCTAACTACGGCTAACATCACGGCTGATGTTTAACGAACTGAGGAACCCGAACTTGTAATCATAATGCACTCTGATTTTAATTTTCAAGTCCATCTGTGTGTAGATGATCTATGAAAGTTTATCCTAAGCAGACACGGACGTATCGGTTCATGTGTGCTAATAGTTAGTGCTCTTAACAGTTAAAAGTGATTGATAAATGAAGCTCAGAGTAGCACCGAGAACCTTCTTTTCCTGTCGATTAGCGCTGATCCTGTGTGAGCACTCTCACTCTTCACCTGCTAGCTACCCATGCACCGGTGTCCAGAGAGACACTGCACCGTTCTGCTCTGCATTTTCATTCATTTAACACTTGTTAAAAATGTACAAAACTACACCGCTGTCATCTGCCTTTTAAACAAGGACTCTTGGTGTCGTGTGCATGTTGCTATTCAGCCGGCTGAGCTAACGGTGCTACGGCTCATACATTCTGAACAGTGTTTAACTGGACGAGAACAGGATAAGCCATCAAATAATGGAATCGCTTTCCTGGAAATGTCAAAATATAAACTAAAAAAATGAGATCATCTCCATTTTTTTTCCTCCCTTAGAGATAAAACCATAATACTGTCACACGTTATGATTTTGATAACTGAACCGTTCTGTGAAGTGAAATCCCTGCACTAAGGGAATACAAGAGGCTCAGTAGTGGGAGGAATAGGAGGCGCACAGTGATGACATCATACACCGGTGACTGGTTTAAAGGGCTTGTTGTTCCAGGGACAGGTCCGTCCTCCGTTCTGTTTGTTCTGCATGTCAGGGCAGTTTCACAGAAATGGGATTCTGGAAAGTGCCTCTTACCCGTAAGACGAGTCTGCGGGGCCTCAGGCCTTTCCTCCTGTGAGCCTGCGCTCTGTCTCGCTCCTCCCTATCTCACACACACACACACACACACACACACACACACGGTAAGACGATAAGGCTTGGGGACGGACAGAGAGAAGAAGAAGAAGGAGGAACTCGAGGATTCTGATCAGCATTTTTCCAGCTAATGTGAAGTGTAAGGAGAGACGCTCACTTCTCCTCAAAGGCAAGAACGAGCCGAGGGTCCAGGATGTTATCCTCTGGCTCCCACGTGCTGTACCTGATACACACACACACACACACACACACACACAGAGCGTCAAACATCTATTCTCAGACACATGGAGAACTGTAGAAATGGTTCCGTATGTTAACACATGAGCGTAGTAGCATAGTCGAGTCTCTTTATCATAAATAAACGAGTGCTTTAACACCGCGTGGTGATGAAGCGAAGAATCGAATCGAGGGAGTTAAAAGAACACGGGAATCGGAAACCTGTGCGGAAAGACTTTACCCTCAGTGTCCAACGTGAACGTGTGAAATAGCAGCCAGGAAGTGTACTAAATTCTCTTTAGTGAATAACTGCATCTACAGCTGCACAGTGAATCCCACTTTAACCACCTCCATTCAGCAAACATAATCGACTGGCTTATTATTAGCAGGAATAAAGTTAGCTAAAGTTCATTAGAATATTTCTTTGTTATTTGATTATGAATCAATTACTAATCTAACCAATTAAATAATAAATTAACCCGTCTCTCAAACTAGACAGTGAATGTAGTAAAAGTTCAGCATAGTATACAGTTTCCAGAGAAACTTTTATTCCTTTATTTGTTTGTTTGTTTACAGGACATGCTTTTCAGCATCCATAAAGACTGTACCTTATCTTTTTCCTACTATAACATGACCTTTACACACGTAATTATTTTATAACTCATGTGAACTGGCGTGTTTGTTTGTTTGCATTTTCGCCCAAACCGAGCCGCAAACAAAACACCGAACGGTAAAATATAGACCACGTTCACGTGCACGTGTCAGTGGAGCGATGCGTCTGATGGCTTTGGTGTTCATACTGCAGGAAATGTGACCATCGCGTAACTCTCATCGGTCACGATCGCTCCGGACATGCTACCGTATAGTGCTGTTCAATTCTGGACTGTGATTGATCGGAAGGTGTGGGATTGATTTTCTAGAACAGCGCAGGTTTATATTAACGTGCTCGTTCTGATACGATATTGTTTCTATAGTAACAGCTCATTCACAGGGACTGTTTTAGATAAAGAGAGGCTGGTGAGGGAACGACCATTTACAGCTGCTGTAACATAAGTGACTAACATGAACTAACTTGTTTTGCAACATACCACTGTGTTAAATACAAACGGATATAAAGCATGGCATGCTGTTCATTAATAAACGAAAAAGTGTAAATTCTGGCAGGTTGCTGTGGTATAAGAGGAATAAAGAACATGCTGTTTGTTATAGGAAAATAATCAACTTTGGGGTGGTAACAGTAACTCTGCTTCATGTCTGGCCACACCACAGGTGGTTTATTTCCCCATAACAGCACATCCAGGAGTGTTATTTATGCTCCTTAGTTAACAAACACGTCAGAATAACTAATCCCGTCCGAGTAGAGCGGTTTATTCACAGATTTACACACGTGAAGGAATTCAGGCTTTGATGGATAACTGTGATTTCAGTGATGAGCATTTTAGCCGTTATCGTGTGCATCGTGTGCGTGCGAGGCTTGTTTTAGTTTTTAAAAAAGCCGCAGATAAAGTTTCGCAGACTCTACTCACTTAGGAGGCCATCCCTGCCACTTCAGTAGATACTCCACATTTCCCTGAGAGAGAGAGAGAGAGGGAGGGAGGGAGAGAGAGAGAGAGGGATGGAGAGAGAGAGAGAGAGAGAGAGAGAGAGAGAGAGAGAGAGAGAGCAGGTTCACAGTAAAAAACATGGAAACTGTCCCTTTAAGACCAGAATTCTTCCTCGCGCTCTGAGAACTGTATTCCCCCCCTTTTTTTTTTTTTAATGACGTAGGCGTCACCATCGCTAGGCTACCGCTGGCTGTGACGTCACGCCACGCGGGGTTCTAGAACATTTATGGGATGGTTTGGATGGATGGATGGATGGATGGTTGGTGGGCGGGGCCAATGGGAAACATGTAAACAACATCTTGGTTACGCAAGGGTCGTTTTTTGTTGTTGTTGTTGTTGTTGTTGTTGTTGTCCCCCCCAAAAAAAAGTCACGTTCCAATCCCGAATCACACGCTACTATAGTGTACCATCACTGTATCATGTAGTGTGTGAGTCGTCGAGTGCGTTATATTCTGTTAGGGCACGCGACAACAAGCCGCGTCACAGACGTTAGCATGTTGCTACTCGGCCACTGACATAGTTTTTTTTTTTTTTTGTGGTCAGGGTTCGGGGTGAAGTTTGGCCGCGGTTTTTGTGGAATAAAAAGATATTTTTTTTTTGTATAATATTTGAAAGAGATGTGTGGGCTGGATATGAGAGAGAAATCCTTCGGCTATCCTTGAAACCCCTCCCTCTCTCTCTCTCCCTCTCTCTCGTGCGCTTGTGAGCAAACTGCGTAGCCAGGCTGAGCGCGCGGAGAGAGAGAGAGAGAGAGCACGCGACCCATACATACATAGATAGCAATATACATTGGCGCGCGCGCTGCACTCCTCTCACCTTCTCACACGCACATACTACTGATATCATTTTATATGTTTATTTATATATATTTATATTTATAATGATATATTTTCAATACATTTTATCTCAATTACCCATCCTGAGGTGATAAAGCAGTGTTCTGACCAGCGCGCGCGCAATGTTTCTGTGTGTTTGTGACGGGTCAAAAAAAAAAAAAAAAAAAAAGAAAAGAAAAAAAAAGTGCAGCAACAACAAGCAGTTAAGAAAAAAAAAAAAAGTTGCAAACGTCATTCCAGCAAAAGAGCTCATTTTGTGGCTGCTCGGTCATTGCAAAACTACCAACCGACCAGCAGCGGGGGAAATTAAAAAAGTATCGCGTTGCACTTTGATATATATATATATATAAAAATTCCCCTACAAAACAGAAACTAACCCGCGCGCAAATTTCCCCCTTTTTTTTTTTTTACAAAGTGTCACTGAAACAATTCTGCTTTTCTTTGCTGTAAGAGAACTGATGTGCGCGTACCTTTCTAACTCTCTTCTTGGTGATGGACTCTACGGCGAACACTTGCTCTCCGATGGATGACAGCTCCATTTCGCAGCGCAGCCTGCAAACTGACTTTTATTTATTTATTTGTTTGGTTTAAATTTCTAGCGCGTGCCTCGGTTTCACTTTTTTTTGCTCTGCGATCAGTGCGGAAGCTCCCGATCCGTCCCGTTACTAACCCGTTATCCGGACACTTCTGCGTCTTCTAGCATTTTCGGTGGAGCGCGCGAGCTTTCACGGAGTTTTAAAATCTGCGACACATCCACTCTCTCTCTCTCACTCACTTACTCACTCGCTCCGTGTGTGCTTCAGCGCGTGCCTGCTGTAGAAAAAAAAAAACCCAACACAACATGCACGCGCTATACGCTGAGAGCGCGTGCGTGCAGTGCGTGCCCTCCCCTATCTCTCTCCCTCTCTCTCTCTCTCTCTCTCTCTCTCCAGTCTCGTAGTTGGGAGAAGGAAAAAAGAAAACAGCGCATGAGTCACTTTCATTAAGGGCCATATGACGGAAAGCAGGAAATAACGGGAAAAGGTGGACTCGTGCTCGTAAAGCATACAAGGGATCACACACGCAGGGGAGCGGGGGGCGCGTGAGGGGAAAACGTGGGCGGCGTGATTTAATGACATCATTGCCAGAAATTTTTTGGTCCCAACATTTCCTTGGTAGAAGGACAGCTTCTCACCTTCCGGGAAAAACAATCCCATGTGCAGGCGCGCGCACCGCTCTAGCTTCTTTATCTGACCAATCAAAAGCTGTCCTTTAGTATTTTTCTCGGTAACATGAGTCCAAAGAGCGGAGCAGTGCCTTCAACTCTTTTCACGGGAAAGTAGCTAATGCATGCTTTAAAAGTCGCCAGACTTTTAATATTCATTGAATCGTCATGACCATTTGCATATCAAAACGTGTTACATGAATGTACTTTTTTATCAGAATAGAAATTAATAAATTATAAATTATTTCCTATGGAAAGAAAATGAAAACGAACTGTTTACATATTTAAGAATATTGGTCATTAAGAACAATGGTGATCAGTGATTGGTTGTTGAGAACAATGGTGAACAGTGATTAGTTTTGGGGAACAATGGTGACCAGTGATTGGTTGTTGAGAACAATGGTGATCAGTGATTAGTTGTGGGGAACAATGGTGATCAGTGATTCGTTGTGGGGAACAATAGTGATCAGTGAAAAGTTGTGGGGAACAATGGTGACCAGTGATTGGTTGTTAAGAACAATGGTGATCAGTGATTAGTTGTTGAGAACAATAGTGATCAGTGATTAGTTGTGGGGAACAATGGTGATCAGTGATTGGTTGTTGAGAACAATAGTGATCAGTGATTAGTTGTGGGGAACAATGGTGACCAGTGATTGGTTTTTGAGAACAATGGTGATCAGAGATTGGTTGTTGAGAACAATGGTGATCAGTGATTAGTTGTGGGGAACAATGGTGATCAGTGATTAGTTGTGGGGAACAATAGTGATCAGTGAAAAGTTGTGGGGAACAATGGTGACCAGTGATTGGTTGTTAAGAACAATGGTGATCAGAGATTGGTTGTTGAGAACAATAGTGATCAGTGATTAGTTGTGGGGAACAATGGTGATCAGTGATTGGTTGTTGAGAACAATAGTGATCAGTGATTAGTTGTGGGGAACAATGGTGACCAGTGATTGGTTTTTGAGAACAATGGTGATCAGAGATTGGTTGTTGAGAACAATGGTGATCAGTGATTAGTTGTGGGGAACAATGGTGATCAGTGATTAGTTGTGGGGAACAATAGTGATCAGTGAAAAGTTGTGGGGAACAATGGTGACCAGTGATTGGTTGTTAAGAACAATGGTGATCAGTGATTGGTTGTTGAGAACAATAGTGATCAGTGATTAGTTGTGGGGAACAATGGTGATCAGTGATTGGTTGTTGAGAACAATGGTGATCAGTGATTAGTTGTGGGGAACAATGGTGATCAGTGATTAGTTGTGGGGAACAATGGTGATCAGAGATTGGTTGTTGAGAACAATGGTGATCAGTGATTAGTTGTGGGGAACAATGGTGATCAGTGATTGGTTGTTGAGAACAATAGTGATCAGTGATTAGTTGTGGGGAACAATGGTGATCAGAGATTGGTTGTTGGGAACAATAATGATAAGTGATCGGTTGTTGATTTTACACACTGGTGGTGAGTCGAGTGAACCTGCACCGTCAACTCATATAACCACCAGCTATGATGTGAGCTGGAGATCCATATCCAGTGCTCAAAAAGCAGCGAGAGTTTTCACTAGGCTCTTTTTTTAAATGAAGTTGCTAAAGAGGTTTAAAAAGTTGCCAAATCTAGTGTTTATCAAGTCTCTAAATTGGCATCACTATCAGCAGAGTATGGACCCTTAGAGACACTACGTGTTCACTGTAATCAGTGGAGTTCATGTAGTCATAATGCCTATACACAAAAAAACTTTATTTTTTATTTTACCAACTAGCTATTTCCAGTTTTTCCAGAAAACATCAATTTCAACCCACATTTCAGTTAATTTGGATTCTTCAAAAAAAAGTTGAGTGAAAATAAATGAATGACTGAATACGCATGTATATTTATAGGCGTTCAACACTTTTTGGAAAAGTTATGTAAATATACGTTATTAGCACTGGGGAGACTTATTAATTAAAGTGTAGGTAAATGTTAAAGACAATGTCTCCAAGTAATTGTTACTGAGATCCATCCTGAGGACACACTGTCTCTAAAGGATCTTTATCATTTTAACATAAACAGAATTATGCAGTTATAAACTCGGGTCTTGTGAGCTTTTTGAATATGTTCCTATGACATAAAACAAACCTATTTTGTTTACAGGCTTGTTAAGCAAAGAAGGTCATTTTTGTGTTAAGCCCCGCCCCCTCATCCAATTCATAAGGTCTATTTAAGTCATTTCTTTGTGCTTTAATGCTACTGTCAGCTGCTGTATTTGTAGCAGTTGCACTGACTAAGACAAATCACCTTGTTTTTAAGGGAAAAATATCTTATACCTCTATTACATATACCAGAAATAAAACACACGCTACACAATTTCCAAGAACCACACTTTATGCCATGGAGCTCTACAGTGCCACTAGTAGACACATTTTTACACCAGAAACTTTTATTCAGAGAAGATACAGTACTTCTATCAAGGAACAAATTTATTCAGATTAAGTTTTACAATAAATGATAAACTACTCCACTTAAACTGAGCTGCAACCCGGTTTACCTGTTTATCTGTTGAATTTGTGGACAACGTTTTCGTCATTCTGGATTACTGAGGGTTCTTAGTTTTAAAAAGAAAAAAAGAAGAAAAAGAAAAAGAAGGACTCTTGTACCTCTTTCTGAAGTTACAAGACTAAAAGTTTTATAAGAGTGTATTCACTCAGACACACAAAGCTCAAACACACCCATCATAATACTAACTCAGCTAGATGCCTAAAGCTATTTTATTTTAATTGAGCTACTTTTGCCAATTATTCTATTTATCTTTAACTAACTACATTTCAACGTAGCTCCTCTGACATTGCTAATTAAGTCTTATTAATCAGTATTATTAATATGTATTTCTTTTTTCAGGAGTATAGCCTTCTGTTCGCTAGCTATATCAATGACTTTCTGTGGTAATCAGTGTCATCTCTTCTGTTAATTAAACAGCAAATAATAGATAATCAGCACAAAGTCTGACAGACTTTGTTCTTGTAAACTATTTGTTCTCATACCTCATAACTGTGCCACACAGAAAACTACTTCCTCATTAACTATTAACATACAGACCACTATCCCACACTCCACAAAATCCCTTCGCTTCGGAAAGGATTTGGAACATTTTAAGCTTTACACTCTTAAAAAATGGTTCTTTAACAGTTCTTCAGCTGTTTGTTATGGATAGTTAACTTCATGAAATGGTTCTAGTTCCTACAGTAGAAATGTATTTCATAGAGAAATACTCTCTTGTGGGGTTTTTATATCGAGCTGTTAAGGGATTACAGACTTCTAGATTATTTCTAGCATTAGGGACAGATCCCTAATCTCATGGAGAGGTCCAAATTTCCCCAGACACTTTTGTGTATGTAAATTTTATAATGTTTACTTGCTAAGATTTTTTAAAATTTTTTTTTAATGGAAACCAAATGGCTGCCATCCAAAGTCCCTGGAGCAGAGATTATAAACATTCAGTTTCACTCTGAGTAAAAATGAATGTCAGGTTGTTCAAACTGAAACTGAGAGTTATTTTCAAACATATATCATATGCTTAAATCAGCAGCATCTGACAACAATTTTAGCATATTGTCATGCAAAGAATAAGCATGGTGGCACAGCTGGTGGTAGCTCACAGCTTTAGAGACTCTGATTTGATCCTGAACTCAGGTTACCACCTGTGTGGAGTTTTGCATGTTTTCCCCTTGTCTCTGTGGGTTTTCTCTGAATTCTATGGTTTCCTCCCACCTCCCAGAAACATTCCAGATTGGCGACATTAAGTTGTCCTTAGTTGTGAATGAGTGTGCGTATGTTTGCAAGGTGCTCTGTGATGGACTGGCATCTGATTCAGGGTGTAGCCTTATTGATTTGGTGTTACTTACTCAGGAACTCAAAGTTGAGGAGACCATCCAGGATTCCACGTTGAGGTTTGTTTGTTTGTTTGTTTTCCTGGTCAGAGTTTAGGAATTAAAGCTTACAACCTCTAATCGAATGCAACAATCGAAAATGAGCCAATGATGGTAACTTCTGAAATCTGAAATAAATTGGGAAATGTTATTGGCGTGTGAGTCTGAATTTGTAACCAATGAGCAGCCAGTTGGGTCCTAACTGTTTTTAACTGGAGCTAGATAAGCAGATGAAAAACAACATGGATAACTGTAAACCACTGTCAGTGAAAAGAAAATTTAAAAAAGAACCAAAATGTATTTTCCCAAATGGGTCTGATTAAAAATGAGCTCCAAACTAAAACGGGACAAAGAAGACTCAACATTCCATCAATGCTGGCTGTTGAGTGTGCCTTGACCTTGACCACAGTAAAGTGCCTACTGAAAATGAAAGAATGAATTAAACCAATGAGATGTTCTACAAATTCAAACACAGGTTTAGGAACCACCTGTACACATTGCACATTAATGCAGTTATCTAATCAGCCAATTGTGTCCCAGCAGCGCAATGTGAAAAATCATGCAGATACAGGTCAAGAGCTTCAGTTAATGTTCACATCAAACATCAGAATGGGAAAAAAGTGTGATCTCTGTGACTTTAACCATGGCATGGTTGTTGCTGCCAGATGGACTGGTTTGAGTATTTCAGAAACTGCTGATCTCCTGGGATTTTCACACACAGCAGTCTCTAGAGTCTATACAGTAATGGTGCGAAAAACAAACAAAAAAAAACATCCCATGTGAGATCCCAAGAGATCACAGGAGAATGACCAGACTGGTCTGAGCTGCCAGGAAGTCTATAGTAACTCAAATAATCACTGTTTACAACCGTGGTGAGCAGAAAAGCATCTCAGAACACACAACACATCAAACCTTGAGGTGGATGGGAATAGTCAAACTAGCCCATCTGGTACCAACATCCATGCCATGATCAAAGTCACAGAGACCACACTTTTTCTGCCACGTGACGGCTGATTATATGAATGCATAAACGTGCAGGTGTTCCTAATAATGAGGTATGGTGAGTGTATATATAAACTATATGACCAAAAGTATGTGGAGCCCTGACCATCACACCCATATGTGGTTCTTCCCCAAACTGCTACCACAAAGTTCAAAACACACACTTGTATCTTCATGTCTTTGTATACTGTAGCATTACAATTTCCCTTCACTGGAACTAAGAGGCCCAAACACTGTTCCAGCATGACGACGCCCCTGTGCACAAAGCGAGCTCCATGAAAACATGGTGTGTGAAGGTTGGAAGAAGGTGGACCAACTCGAGTGTCCTGCACAGAGCCCTGACCTCAACCCCACTGAACACCTTTGGTATGAACTGGAACTGGAGCCTCCTCAACATCAACATCAGCGCCTGATCTCAACCTCACTAATGCTCCTGTAACTGATCTGAATGAACACAAATCCCCACAGCCACGCCCCAAAATCTAGTGGAAAGCCTTCCCAGAAGTGTGGAGCTTGTTATAACAGCAAAAGGGGGAATAAATCCGGAATGAGATGTTCAGCAAGCACATACAGGTGTGATGGTGAAGTGTCCACATACTTTTGGCCATACAGTGTATTTAAAAGGTGGCAGCTCTTGTGTTATTTTGCCCCCCATGTCTACGTCACTGGTTAGCTCATCTACAGTAATGTTCGAAATATTTAGACTGCAGTATCGCATTAGGATACAGATTTCCTGTAATAATTAGCTGGCAGTCATATATCAACCTGATCTAATTTATTTTCTTTCTTTCTTTTTTTTTCATTTTATTCCTGAGTAAGTATGAGTCAACTCAAGTGTGAGTCAAGCTGCAGCTTCTCCATTTCCACAGCGCTCTCTGAGGTGACGTGATCGACTTCCCGACTGTCCAATCGCCTGTTTGAGAGTAGGCACGACTAGCCAATCCTGTCTCAGGAGGCGGACCAATACTTGCTATTGTCCAATCCTAGCGCAGTAGGCGGGGGCATGTGGTGCGGAAAATGACGCGGCAGGCGGCTAGAGATTGCTAGTCATTTTCATCACCAGCATAGCAACAAAAAAAAAAAAAAAAGAAAGAAAGAAAAAATGGACAAAAACAGTACAACGTTCCCCGTCCAGCTTTATATTTACGACTTGTCAAAGGGAATGGCGCGCCAGCTCAGCCCGATAATGCTCGGTGAGCGGAGATAATAACCTGTTTCTGCTTATTCATCTGTATGAAGATGCTTAGCGTAGTGTAACGGCTTTTATATCAGGATGACCGGCTAGCGGCGCGCGCGCTAATGCTAATCCTTTCGCTTTCTGACAGGATGGTCACTATGGCAACACGTTTAAGCCGCGTTGAGTGAGTGAAGTCAGCTTCACGGTTACGTATGTTAAGCTGAAATAACGACATTTTAGTGTTTATTTTATGAACACGATCCTCGGGAGGTACAGGGTGAAAAGTTTAGATGAGGAAAATGTCTCCTTTTGGCGAGTTTTTTTTTTTTTTTTTGCTCAGACGGCGATGCCGTAAACTCTCGCGATATTTAGAATGCGCTTACATCGTGGAGGCAGGAAGTATCGCGATATTTAAGAACGGTTTTAAGGTCTATTAAAAGAATGAAGAGATTAAATATTAGACATGTTCTCGGTTGAAGTGATATGAAGTTAAAAAAAAAAGAAGAGAAAAGAAAATAATAAACAATAGGGAAAGAAGAAGGGCGAGGAAAAGGGGAAAAAGAAAGCTAGAATGAAAAGATTGAATGGATGGAGAGAAATAATAAGAGGGAGGGTGAGAAAGAAGAGAAATGGATGGGGAGAGAGGGAGAGATTAAGAGAAAGAAAAACGAAAAGGAAGAAAGGAGCAATGGAAGAGAGAATGAATAAAAGGAGGGAGAAAGAGTGTGAGAAACAAAAATACAGAGAAATAAAATGAAAGAATGGAATGGAGTAATGGAAGAGAGCAGGAATTAAAAAGAAGAGAGAGAGAGAGAAGGAAGAGGCAGATTGAACAGAGAAAGAATAAATGAAGTAGAGATGTAGGAGAAGGGAAGAAAAGTAGGAGAGACAGAAAGAGAGCTGAAAACGGAAAGAACTGGAACAGGAGGGAAGAAATGAATTAAAAACAAAAGGGAAGGGATAGAGGTGTAGAGAGAGAGAGAGAGGCAGGGCAGTGAGAGAAAGAAAGAAGAAAGAGCAAGTGTATTCTCATCAGAATGACTTCTAACATACAAGCTCCACCTTCAGATTTAGGCCACGCCCCCTGCCATGACAGCGACCCTACACAGTGTCGTTTGTAGCATCACAAACTACACATTAATGATGGAGCTTTAACTCCAGTGTCCTGTGTTATTTTTCTGTTACAGGGAAGCAGCTCGATGGAATTTGGTAAGTTCTGGCGAACAAACAATGCTGACACTGGAGACTCCTTCCATAAATGTTAAATAAACATTATATCCTTATAGAAAACGTAACCATAGCTACAATTACACATGTTTATGTGGAGCCTCTGGACTTATACGCTTCTTCTGTGTGTGTGTGTGTGTGTGTGTGTGTACGTACTCAGGCACACGTCCATCGTGCTGTACGGAGAGGAGTTCTTCTTCGGTGGTGTAGGGATCTCCAGCTGCCCTCCGGTAAATCTCTCCTAACTCCACCCACTATGTGACATCACTGAGACTGCAGTTTGAGCTCGGGTGAAGACAACAGGAATACACAGTTAAGGTATAGGTGTGTGTGTGTGTTGCAGGGCGGGACGATGCTCGGGCCGCCCGATACGGTGGTGGAGCTGGGCAGCACGGAGGTGAACGAGGAGATCTTCATGGACTACCTGTCCTCACTCGGAGAAACCACGTACAGGTGCGTGTACATGTCGATAAACCTAACGATCTGCAGTTACATACTTAAGCGTACGTGTATTCTGATTGGTCAGAAGGAGTCTCCAGTGTCAGCGCTTTGTAACAGAGGTAACGCTGTAAGTTCTCCAACATCTTCAGGACAGAGGAGCTCACGCTTTGACAAGTTGCTGTGGAGTAAGTGGAATAAAACACACCGGGACGTGCTGTTATAGGAAAATAATCAACTTTGGGGTGGTAACAGTAACTCCGTTTCATCACTTCCTGTTGTTACACATTATTGTTGGTGTGTGTTAGATTTCACTGAATTGTGTCATCATGATGCATTTGTCTCTCTCTCTCTCTCTCTCTCTCTCTCTCTCTCTCTCTCTCTCTCTCTCTCTCTCTCTCTCTCTCTCTCTCTGTGTGTGTGTGTGTGTGTGTGTGTGTGTGTGTGTGTGTGTGTGTGTGTGTAGAGGGGAGAGATACAGGTTGTTTGAGCACAACTGTAACACCTTCACTAACGAAGTGGCTCAGTTTCTGACAGGCCGGAAGATTCCTTCTTACATTACGGACCTGCCGTCTGAAGTGCTCTCCACGTACGTCTTCCACACACACACACACACACACACACACACACACACACACACACACACACACACACACATAGAGAGACAGGAGAAAGAGAGAGAGTATGCTCAGTCCAGCTCTTCCTAGCCCCGCCCCTACACCGTGCCATGATTATGCATTAGATGAATGTACCACAGCGTGTTCTGATCCGTTTGCGGCTGTGAAGTGACATAGTTGAAGACACAGGTCTAAAATTAACCCGGGGTGTGATTTACCATCACTCGGAAGTGATCCTGTGATGTTTCCGGCCCCTCAGTGCCGTAATAAACACTTTGATCACACAACAACCGATGAAGCGTCCCAGAATAAACACTGTGAAGCTCCAATTTCTATCACATCGTCTGACATTTTCTCTTCACACACACACACACACACACACACACACACACACACACACACACAGACAGAGTGACATGTCTGCTGTCAGAACCAGAGCTGTGTTATAGATCAGACGAACAGGAGCAGAGCTCAGGATATACACCCAGCACAATGAGTCTTGTTATTGTTGTTGTTGTTGTTGTTATTATTATTACATGTTCAACCCAGTGTGTGTCTCTCTCAGGCCGTTCGGTCAGGTCCTGAGGCCGATCCTGGACTCCATCCACATTGCGCCCCCTGGTGGCAGTGTTATCAACAGCCAGAATAATCACAGCTAGGTCTCTTTCACCAGCTCCACACACACACACACACACACACACACACACACACACACACTGGCAGCTTGTGTTTGTGTTTAAACAGTCATGTTGGGTTGAGACTCGGGGATTAGTTGTGTGCTGTACAGACACACGGCTCTGATCCTCGGCTCTGATCCCCACGCTGCAGTCCTGAAGCCACAGTCAGGGATCTCATTACTCCATCTCAGTATCTCGCACTGAGCTGCCATTTCATCACGTCCACCTCCACTGACTGTACGCTACACTAAAGTATTGGCACCCGTCTACCCCATCCATGAATTTGGGGCGCTGGGGGTTTGGGGGGTTAGACAGCCGCTGACCAGACATGTGATGTGTGCCCACATCGTTCAGACATCTCCATCTCACTGGGCAGCATTTAACTGGAGTAAGAAACCATGTTCAGTGTCATCATATACCATTATACGAACCGTTTGTTAACTGTAAGACAAATCACTCGAATCAATTGAATGACTTGGGATGAATCAATTGAATCACTTACAATTGTTAACTATGGGACGAATCAGTTGAATCATTTGAATGACTTACAATTGTTAACTATGGGATGAATCAATCAAATCAATTGAATCACTTAGATTTGTTAGCTGTGAAATGAATCACCTGAAACATTCAAATCAGTCAAATTACTTACGTTTATTAGCTACAAGATAGAAATATAGATAGATAGATAGATAGATAGATAGATGTACTTTATTAATTGTTGGCTATGAGAGAATAAATCAAATCACTTACACTTGTTAGCTATGAGATGAATCACTCGAATCACCTGTGTTTGTTAGCAACCAGACGGATCTCTTGATTCTCCCGAATCTATCAAATCCCTTACGTTTTTCATCTATGAGAGGAATCACTTGAATCAATCAAATTGCTTACCTTTGTAAATGATTCCTCGACTGGACCGACACTTTGATCGGCCATGTTTGTGAATTGGCCATGTTTTCCTGCCTTCTGATTGGAGCACGGTGATGATTCAGGTGGTGTTGATTCTCAGCACAGCAGTGACACCGATGTGGAAGTGTGTGTGGCACAGGTACGAGTGTTCTATAAAAACAGAGTAGCTGCAAGATTTGTGTACTATAATAATAATGTGTGTGTGTCTGCATGTGTGTGTGTGTGTGTGTGTGTGTGTGTAAAAATGAATCCCTGATTGTGGCACATACGATTCAGTCATGCTGCGTTTTTTTAAAAAAATTCTGAATGTGATTTAAAATTACCGCAAGCAAATATTATCGACATAACTCCTTCGTCTTATTTTTAACGAAGCCGGACGGATGTGGAAACGGCGTAGAGACGTTGACACGAGCTCCTGCGCTGGCCGTCTTTAAACACCCGCGACATAATGAACGTCTTATAACAGCTATGTTTATATTCAGATATGTTACTACAGTTTGAACCCATCCTATATTCAGCAAATGGGTTTCAAATCAAGTATTTATTATAATTAAAATGGTAAATCTATAAATCTTTAGTAAATGAAGCTTCTAGTGTTTGTAGTGTGATTTCTAACCCTTTTCAGTGTTACACAGTGTTAAATCTCTCATGAACAATTGATCTTTGTCTATTTATTTGCACATTATTTGAACTCCTGATCTATTTCCTGTTTTTTTTTTTTCTTTAGTCACTGTACTTTGTGTTTAAGTTTGTGGTTGCCATATTACAGTATTTTATTTTATTTTTTTCAGCAAAGCCTGATCTGACCGGGTGTGAGTTAATGTTGGCAAAACAAAAAAAATGTAGAAAAATAAAGGATATCATGAATGGACGGAGCGTACCGTTACGTCCACGGAGTGTCAGGACCCGGTTTTGTGTTCACACTGATTTGTGATGCCTGATTCGGTTTTAACCGAAGAACACCTCTGTCACTTTATTATCATCATAGTTTTAACTTATCATTGCAATTTTAATATAACTAAATGATGTATTATGTTGCCATAAATATTTATTTGATGTTATGATTTACGCAATGTGTTACTCTGTCGAAATACTTGGGATTTAGTATTTAAGATATATATATATTATTATTATTATTATTATTATTATTACATTATACAAACGTATTCATCTCAATAAAGAGAAGCAGCTCTGATCATGTGTGTAGTCGTCATCGTTTTAAGAGTTGAAGAACTGATATTTAACCTATTTAATTGATTTTATTTCACAGAACACAGACTATTTACATTTGAATAAAAAATGAGATGTTTGTTATTTTGTATTTACATTTATGTTATCGCTGTTCTATCCAGTGTCAGCGTGGTTTCTGCTTTAGGAGCAGTATGGAACAAGAAGGAGAGAAAATGCATGGCTATGAGATCAATGCAACTTTTGCATTTTACTAAACATATAGAAACCACATACTGTGTGTGTGTATGTATATATATATATCATATGATTAATCCTTTTCCTAATGTCTGATTGTCTTTAATGTCTCTACTGAACAGATTCACTTTAAAACCTTTATCCATTGACCTGATGAGAGTGACATAATGCAGTTAACATGTCATGCTAAAATAGGCCCTGAAATGCCCAGACTAAAGCCTGTGGATCATTTGATAAACCATAAGACCATAATAAAAGTTATAAATATTGGTCTGCTGTTTAGAAAGGTAAAAATGGAAGTTCCTGGACTGAACGTTGGCGTCACATTCAGCTGTGATTCAGTGAGTCAAACCAGCTCATCGATAAGAGATGAATCATTTTGACTCCCAAATGTTTAATGAATTGCATAGTTTGTGTTATATATACAGTATGTTATGAAAGAACTATTTAAATATGTGTAACAACGGTACAGTGGTGCATAATTAAGCCTACAGTAGTCAGTCAGATATTAATATTGTCCCCTGTCTGCACTTAACTTTCACTATAGTACTACAGTAGACTGTATATATATAGATGAGATGAGTATATAGATGAGAGTCAAATACACGTCTTAACTGGAGCAGGATAATGATTTCCAACAACAAACATCACAGCATCTGTTTCTATTTCCAGGACATTTCAGCCTCAAACCTGGTTGCTTCTGCCAGGAGGTTAAGACTTGGCCTTTCTGATGACCTCAAACACCTTTCCAGATCATCACAGAAATGAATGAAACACAAAAACATTGTTTTGCAACGTATTGCTTAATGAGTATCACATTCTCAGGATCTGAACCCTACTGAACCCTAAGTGAAGAAGGACGTCCACACGTACAAACCTCAGTATATAGACGAGTTTAAAGTGTTCTGGATGGAGGAATGGACCAGGATCCTCTCGCCAACCTTGTTAGATATTACAGGAAGTGACCTGTTGCTGTTATTCTCTCCAGTGAACAGCAGGTGTCGCTAAATATTATTGTAAGGGTCCCAATAACTCTGAAAACAAATTTGGCTGAAAAAAACTAATTGAACCAGTTAAGAAAACATTTGATTTTAGTAAATAAAGCTATACAGCATCTCTGTATGTTGAGCCGAAAATATCACTTATTGCAGAATTATTGGCACCCTTCATAAAATGAAATAAATTCAACATGTTCACTGTTTTCCACAAAAAAAATTCTCATAACACTTTTTTTAATGGCCTAATTGTAGCCTATTTGTCTAATACCAAATGACTGACAGTCCTAAACAATATTTTAAATAAATGCAAATTGTCATCAAAGGAAAAAAAAAGATACGTTATTATTTCAAAATAGTCATATTGCATGTGTTATTCTCTTTATATCCGAATTTGTGTTCATTTTCCATAAGGGGTGCCAATAATTCTGTACCACGCTGCATTATAGTTTCATTTGCCAAGTTTGTTCAGAGGAATTTACAAGTTACAGTCCAAAAACCGGGCTGATGAGGCTCAAATGCACTTAAAGGATAATTAAACTATTACATTTATTACTAAATATAGTAAAACAGCTAAAAAAAAAAATAAAATAAAAATAAAATAACGACATTATATACAAATATCTAAAATACATACAATAACAAAACGATAGGTAGCATCAAAACTTTGAAACACTGATCGAGTGCGATCTGGCGACGCTTGTGCTGTGATTTGATTGACATCAGCAGCAGCCAATCACATACGAGATGATGTTTCTCGAATCAGCGATGACGTCACCGAGCACAGCCGAGAGTGGCCGAAGTTTTCCGAAGCTCAGAGGCAGTGGCGGAAGCGTTCAGGCTCAGTTATTAAGGGACCGTTGAGAGTGAGAGAGAGAGAGTGAGTGACAGTGAGGGAGTGAGTTCACTTCCACTCGGTTTGTTTGTTGGAGGTTTGAGGTGTAAACATGAAGGATCTCAGTTTGATTCTGGGATTATTGCTGTTTGTTGTGAGCAGTGACGCCATTATCAGGTAAAAAAAAAAAAAGTATATTAGAAACATTTTTTTTTTTTTTTTAAAAAAAACAAAAAAAAAACAAAAAAAAAAAACATTTTTGTTTTGTTTTTATTTCATTTAAAAAGCTCAGAGTCGATGCATGGAGGAGAAATGCACGAGTATTAATTAGATTAATTGAGGTTTTCAGGTTTGATGTTTATGATTGTTGAAAGAAGGTTAATAAAATAATAACTAGGCGATAAGATGGTGCTCAGGTTGTGTATCTGTTGGTGTGTGGTCGTGTATGTGTGTATTTACTCTGATTAATGCATCATGTGTCGTGGGATTAAAACACAAAGCCTGCTTGTGTAACATCTCATTCACACAAGCCGCATGTCTTCTTCTTTTTTTACCCATTTCATTATTTGCACTTTCATCGTCTCTTCATGTAAAAAGATTTAGAGGAAGCTCTCATGATTAAAGCAGCCTTAAAGGTTAATCAGTCCACCCTGTCCATGCCTTTTGTTCTCTGTTTCACTACTCTATTTATTTATTTATTTTTACCTCACTGTAAACCTTGAGTTAAAAATAAGTTTCGTTTTCGGTTCTCTCTTTTATTTTCCTTCTGCGACAGAGACGTGAAGCTTGTTCTGCAGACTATCTCCTGCTCCCAGTCAGTGGTCTGTTGCTATTTTATCACTTTTATTGTTAGGGGATGTAATAAGGAAGTAACTGTACTTCAGGAATAAGTGAAGAGGCTTGGACGTGCTCGGCTATAGTGATGTGTCGTTTGTAAAAGAGTCGACTCTTTGAGGTGAACGTTATAAAGCGACTCAGTGAAAGTCCCTGTACAAGTACAACCAGATCCAGTGTGCAGTTCCACATCAAGCTGTGGCATAGTACATAAAGAAAAGAAAGAAAATCCATGTGTCAATGGGTCTAAAGTCAGGGGTGTCCAATCTAACCAAGCAGAAGCCACACGTGAGTCTATTGAAAGCCAAGCTCAACTGATTAAACAGGTGGAATCAGGTGTGGCTCCTGCTGGCTTGGAATGAAAACCTGCACCTTCGCCGGCCCTTTGTGGATAAGACTGGACACCCCTGATCTAAAGAGCCGTGATTTGTCCTTCTGATGAATATTCACCTATTCTGTATTCATGACTCTAATGTGCTCACATTTTAACCCTGACTATACCCCTCCGATTATCTGTGGGGTCAATTTGACCCCATTCAGTGTTTAACGTCTCTAAATACACGATGCATCATTTTCTTTTTGCTTCTTATTTAATGATTTTTTTCCCCAAATTTAATGGGGACAACTGGGTAAACATAAAATTAACATGATGATATGTTTTCAGTGTCCTGTACACATTTTGTAGCATCAGTGTTCTTTTGGGGGTCGGGCTGTTTCAGCTGCAATACATCTAAACATTTTACACAACATTTGTTTTGCATGATTGATATTGAGGTCACTATAACACACAATTTTATAATCTTCAAAAAAAAAAAAAAAACTTCTCTCTGCTTTAAGGCCCTAACATAACCATACCTGTAGTACTGTGAGAAACACAGATAGTTCAGACGACATGGGGGAGGGGAAAACATCAGGATATTGATAGTTCACCCAACATAAGGGAGGAGCAAACATGTAAAAACTTGCACAGCAGCCTTCTGAACCATTTCTCTTTGTGCTCTGTGGGATCTCTCTTCATGCTCTGTCTCAGTTGAAGATGACCTCCAAGCAAAAGTTTTCTGTGAATGAGATTTTCTCACAGTTCTTTGACAGGGAAAGTGACGTACAGTAGAGGAGAACGTGTCTGAGACAGAGGATGAAGTTGAGGAGGACTCTGATCATGACGCATCCTCCTCTGATGCGATTGACCCTCCTGATGTCTCTCAACCACCAGCAGACACGTTACCTCCCGAAAGTGTAAAGTTATTCTGGTCTCTCTCCCCACTTGAACGACGAATTGACCCCAAGGATAAAAGATGTTAGTAAATTTGAGGATAACAGCAGGGATACCTGGGTGTGATGGCATAGCATGATGATTTTTGGTGATGTGTGTTTTTGATTCTCTGTGTTCGTGTGTCTGTAGTGCACCTAAATGTCTGCAGCTGATTCTATCGGAAGTTTGTGAACGCAGGGCGAAGTGACACAATCCCAAGTCACATCTTCACGATATGTGTCACAATCATTTTTGCTAACAAAGTGCCAACAACCTCCAGTGATTTTTTTTTTTTCTCCAGCTTTTACAGCAATGATAGTATTTCCTGATGAAATACTCCTGCTTTTTAATGTACCCCGGGTTTTGACAGATCTGGTTATAATTGCGTTACGCACCTTGGACATGGAATAATTTGCAGAGCGATTTAAGATCAGACGCATTTACATCCACTGATGAATTTAAGGGCCTCATAAAGAATGTGATGAAGGAGGCGTGTGATTGTTTTTCATAGAGGCCTCTGTGTTTAAATAGCTGGGGGGTTTTGTTGTTTCGTTTTATTGTGCATCTTTTGTATATCATGTATACAGTATGTTGCATCTTGGCCAGGTCTCTCTTGTAAAAGAGATTTTTGATCTCGATGGGACTTCCTGGTAAAATAAGGGTAAAAGAAAAGAAAAGGAGGGAAAATCAGACAATTTTTACAAGAAATGGTTCCATTTTTAATTTCCAGTCAGATACTTTGTACAGCGATTAAGTAAGTTTAAGTTACGGTAATGACGATCTTCTGTAAAAGCGTATCGTGATGTAAAAAGTGTTCACAACGGATGTATTTCAGGATTCCTCTGCGGCGGACGCCCTCTATACGCCGCACGCTGGTCGATGACGCTTTCACTCAGGGTCGGTTGAAATTGTGGGCGGAGGAAGGCGATGACGTGGCGTGGAGCATGGACGATGCTCCTTGTCCTGTGGAGAAACTCTCAAACTTCATGGACGTAAGCAGCAGCAGCAGCAGCAGCACCTTCGAGAAAGACCACTACACTACACCTCTAACAAAGCTTTATCTAAAGCAGCGTTTCACAATGGTTTCTGGAGGCAGTGGTTCCTTTAACTGATTCATAGTGTGTCTTCACAGTGACCTGGACATTGCTCTTTATACTGTATTACTGTATTACACCACAGCACTGGGCATTCGTGATTAATTGTCTATAACAGCAGCTCTGACAGTAGCACAGGTTTATATTAATGTGCTCGTTCTGATACGTTATCGTTTCTATAGTAACAGCTCATTCACAGGGACGTGTAGAGATAAAAAAAACGTATGTAGTCGTTGATATTTTGTGAGATGTTTATGGAAGGAGTCTCCAGAATAAAGAGAGGCTGGTGAGGGAACGACTGTTCCTCGCTGCAGTCACGTAACTGAGAACAGGAACTAACTCGTTTCAAGGAACATTAGGTGTAACCATAAATGGATAAAATGTATGAGGTGTCCGTCTTTAACCAGTAATAATGTAAAAATCGTTGGTAAGGTGCTGTGGTATAAGAGGAAACACTTGGGGACGTGTCGTTATAGGAAAATAATGAACTTGTTTATTGCTGTGACTTTATCAGGCTCAGTATTTCGGTGTGATCAGCATTGGGACTCCGCCACAGGAGTTCACCGTCCTGTTCGATACCGGCTCCTCCAACCTATGGGTTCCCTCCATCCACTGCTCCTTCTTCGATCTGGCCTGCTGTGAGTAAACAGAGCCGATGTCTTCAGGAGACACCATAAGAGAGATCTGATAGATTTATTGGCATCCATATGAATAAATTCTCTCTCTCTCTCTCTCTCTCTCTCTCAGGGTTCCACCATCGTTATGACTCTAAGAAGTCGAGTACCTATGTAAGCAACGGTACTCAGTTCTCCATCCAGTACGGCACAGGAAGTCTGATAGGTTTCTTCAGTCAGGACACGGTCAAGGTGAGCATCCTGCATTCTGATGGAATGTGTTTAACGTTTAATAACTATTAAAGCTGCTTTATAATTGTGTATTTGTGTGTGTGTATGCACAGCTGGCAAGCCTGGATGTACAGAACCAGATGTTTGCTGAGGCGGTGAAGCAGCCGGGCGTGGTGTGGGCCCTGGCGAAGTTCGATGGCGTGCTCGGCATGGCGTATCCCATCCTGTCAGTGGGAAAAGTTCCACCCGTTTTCGACTCCATCATGGCCGGCAAACTCTTGACGCACAACATCTTCTCCTTCTACATTAACAGGTCTGGCTTCGCTCCGCCTTCTGGGTGTGGTCAGGATCCCCAGCTAATTCTAGCCCACCGGGAGTGTTTAATTAAAATCATACAATTCTTCACTCCTGATAACATTTACGCCATTTGGCAGACGCCCTTATCCAGGGCGACTTACATTTATTTCATTTATACATCTGAGCAGTTGAGGGTTAAGGGCCTCGCTCAAGGGCCCAACAGTGACAGCTTGGCAGTGCTTGGATTTGAACTCACGACCTTCCGATCAGTAGTCCAACACCTTAACCACTGAGCTACCGCCGCTTGATAAGGAACTGATAAGGAACTGATAAGGGATTCGTATGACTGAATGGAGACGATGTTAATGATTAGTTCACGGCTGTAAATAAAACTAGTCGAAGTGGTTGTGTTTTGCTTTGTAGTGACGCAGAGGAGACAATGACTTTAAACGTTCCGTTTTCATCGTAGACCTTTGGTTTTCATCAGACCTGAGACGTTTAATAAACTGAAAAGTCTGTGAGAGCTCTTACTTTTCTGAGCTAATCTCCATCACCACGGAGCTCATCTCTGGTTTGATGCCTTCAGCTGAATAATTTGCAGTAACGCGTGTGATTGGCTGAAACCGAGGATCTGCTACAGGAGCCGAGCTGGTTCGTGCGTGATTTGTATCCAGTGCTCTGGTGTAGAGTTTATTTAATTCTTTATGATTTTATGTTAAAGAGATGACGCTGTGCGGCAAAGTAAAATGTTTCGATACGAAAGGACATCTTTAGTTCTGAGACCTTCCCCTGACTGTTCCACATACCACATGGTTTCTTACATCACTGCACCGAGCGGCAGTTTGAGTTCCAGCTCCGTCGTTCTCTCCATTACTTTTCTTTAAAAAAAATAATAATGATAAAAAATTTTGCTAAATAAAGCTGAAACAACGCTGTTAGTCTTTCAGCTCTGACATGACTATTTTATTCTCAGAAGAGTTTCAGAAAAGAACTGTGTGTTTCTGTGTCCCCCCCCCCAATAGTTCCACAGAACTTAATACACCTTTCACTTCTGCTTTTTCTTGTGGACAAAGATCACATGACTGAACGCTACGCCTAAAGCTTGTGTGTGTGTGTGTGTGTGTGTGTGTGTGTGTGTGTGTGTGTGTGCGTATAGGGACCCTACAGCGGAGGTCGGGGGGGAGCTGATGCTGGGTGGTTGTGATCAGAAGTATTTTGAGGGAGATCTTCACTACCTGAACGTCACCCGGAAAGCGTACTGGCAGATCAAGATGGACACGTAAGAAGTGATCGTGAACTACACAACACACACACACACACACACACACACACACACACACACACACACTGTAACCATGACAACACTCTTCACTCCTAGTAACACAGATGAAATAAACATTGGACATCACATCACATCACATCACACGCCGCTGAACTTCCCAAACAAACACACGCTGTTATTTTAGGTTACAGTAACATTGAACTGTTTTCAGTTCCTCTCAGTTTCCCAGCGGACTTCGTGCTCACGTCCTCCACGTTTGTTTTTCTCTTTGACCCCTGAGAAGTCTACTTCTCGTATTATTACACAAAACCTTGGTAAGATTTTAACCACACTATTAATCCCACACACCTGAACATCTCCTGTCTTACTGTTCATTAACTGGCTGTAAGCACATGACTCTAAGTGTTTCTGGAATACAGTAATATGCTTTTCATTTTAGCTCAGTATTTCAGTCACTATTCATTATATAATTAACTAATAATAATTCTAAACTCGGACTGGAAACAGTGGATTAGAGGGTAAAATTTTGTAGCTAATCCTCAAAGTTTAAAATGTTATTTTATACAAAAAAAAAAAAAATTCCTTCTTTTAAGTGTCAATTTTTTTTTGGTAAACGATTAAAATTTTTTAAAAAATAAATCTTATCGTTTTGTACGGATTAAAAAAAAAAAAAAATCCCCTCCATCAGATTTGTAAAATAAATAATAAATATGTTAAATAAAACAAACAAATACAATTTAATAAATGAATAAACAAAGAAAGAAATGGATAATGCGTTCATAAGGCATTATTCACCTTCTTCTAATTATTTATGAAAAGGCGTTACAGTTTATAGCAGTGTTTATGATGCATAATAAGCGCTGTTTATAGCACGTTATATTAATGCTGGAGAAAGTCTCCTTCTATGTATAACTGCTTGATTTCTTTGGGAAGGTTTATGATGGTACAGTATACAGTGCTCTCCACTAATATTGGCACCCTTGGTAAAGGGGAAAATTGTCTTTATTTTTTTACCTGCTCTCATGGATATCAAACAAAACACAGGTTTATCAAAAAAATATATATCTTTGTTAAATATAGGTGTGCAACTATTATCGGCACCCTTTTAGTCAATACTTTGTGCTACCTCCCTTTGCCAAGATAACAGCTCTGAGTCTTCTCCTGTAATACCTGATGAGGATGGAGAATACATGGCAAGGGATCTGAGGCCATTCCTCCATACAGAATCTCTCCAGATCCTTCAAATTTTGAGGTCCACGCTGGTGGACTCTCCTCTTCAGTTCACCCCACATGTTTGCTATGGGTTTCAAGTCAGGGGACTGGGATGGCCAGGGCAGGACCTTGATTTTGTGGTCGTTAAACCATTTTTGTGTTGATTTTGATGTATGTTTTGGATCATTGTCCTGCTGGAAGATCCGACCACGGCCCATTTGAAGCTTTCTGGCAGAGGCAGTCAGGTTTCCATTTAATATCTGTTGATATTTGATAGAGTCCATGATGCCATGTATCCTAACAAAATGTCCAGGTGCTCTGGCAGAAAAACAGCCCCAAAACATTAAAGAGCCACCATCATATTTAACCGTGGGCATGAGGTACTTTTCCATATGGCTACCTCTCTGTGTGCACCAAAACCACCTCTGATGTTTATTGCCAAAAAGCTCTATTTTGGTTTCATCTGACCATAGAACCCGATCCCATGTGAAGTTCCAGTAGTGTCTGGCAAACTGAAGACGCTCGAGTTTGTTTTTGGATGAGAGTAGAGGCTTTTTTCTTGAAACCCTTCCAAACAACTTGTGGTGATGTAGGTGACTTCGGATTGTAGTTTTGGAGACTTTCTGACCCCAAGACGCAACTAACTTCTGCAATTCTCCAGCTGTGATCTTTGGAGATCTTTTGGCCACTCGAACCATCCTCTTCACAGTGTGTTGAGACGATATAGACACACGTCCAGTTCCAGGTTGATTCATAACATTTCCAGTTAACTGGAACTTCTTAATTATTGCCCTGATGGTGGAAATGGGCATTTTCAGTGCTTGTGCTATTTTCTTATAGCCACTTCACATTTTGTGAAGCTCAACAACCTTTTGCTGCACATCACAGCTACATTCCTTGGTCTTACCCATTGTTCTGAATTGAACAATTTCCTGTTCCTATTCACCCAGGTGTACTAAAAATTTAAAATATCAATGGGAATATACTTCAGATATATTTTCCTCAAATGAATTCATAGGGGTGCCAATAATTGTTGCACATCTATGTTTAACAAAGGTTTTTTTTTTTTTTTTTTTGGATAAACCTGTGTTGTTTGCAATTGTCTGATGTCCATGAGAGCAGAGTATTTTTGTGAATTTTAACAAGAGATCAAAAGGTTAAACAATAAAGACAATTTTTTTCACAGCCTTCTTTGCTCATATTGTCCTGGGGGAAGAGCTCAGAGAGTCCCTGGAGGACCTGGTTCTGCACGTGCAGAACTTCCCTGTGTTGTCTTCAATAAAGAACAGTCTCAAGGAAACAGACTTAAGGGACAAACACTAGGAACCAGGATCATCAGAACTTAATAAACTGGAAAGTAAACACTAATAAAAATGCTAAATGATCAAAAACATATGTGTAATATGTTATGTGCAAATAACACAAACATAAGAAAACCAGAAACTCAAACATAAAACCTCAACCTGACATGAGTTCATGCTCCAACAACTAAGGAAGAAACACAGAGAACTTAAATAGAGCACTAACCAATTAGGGAAATAAAAAAACACGAGTATGGTTACACAGAAAATGGAGGTAGACGAAAGAGGAAGAAGTTCTACACAGGGAACATGGGTGCCCTCTAGTGGTCCATAGATGGAACTACCCCTGGGTGGCCATAACGCATATTTACCAGGGGGGCCAATATTAGTGGAGGGCACTGTATGAGCCATAACACGTCATGTTAACAGTTCATAATGCATAATAAATATATCTATAAAGTGTAATGCATTTCTATTTATAACAGTGTGAATAATACCTTATGAAAGCTTTATAACATATGAATATGTTTATAGTTTATTATGACTATTATGACCTTCATAGAAAGTGTTACCTTACACTGGTAATGATGCAAATAAATTCCATAACATTTATATATATTTATTATCTTAGCTAACACTCAACGTAGCTTGGTAAGTTTAAGTCTCTCCTTTTTAAATGAACTTCACTGACAGAACGAGCGGAAAGTAAAAGCAGCGATTTTTATGAAATTTTCAAAAAAGTTTAATCGGTTTAATGCTTTAAATGAATGTAAGAAGTGACTTTAAAGTGAGTTTTAAAAGCCACGCTGATGGAGAAGTGCTCATATCAGAAAGAGGAGATGCAAATCTGTGCTGAAAATAAAAGCTCAGTATACTGATAAGAGCCATAAACGTCTGAGATCAGGGTGAGTGTGTGCTGGGTGTGTTTATAATAACGCTGCACTCATACACACCAATAAACAGATGATGCTGGCTTACGGTGTGTGTGTGTGTGTGTGTGTGTATGATGTGTGTGTGTGTATGATGTGTGTGTGTGTATGATGTGTGTGTGTATGATGTGTGTGTGTATGATGTGTGTGTGTATGATGTGTGTGTGTATGACGTGTGTGTGTTGACGATGTGTGTATAGATGATGTGTGTGTGTGTGTTGATGGTGTGTATAGATGTGTGTGTGTGTGTGTGTGTGATGTGTGTGTTGATGATGTGTGTATAGATGTGTGTGTGTGTGTGTTGATGGTGTGTATAGATGATGTGTGTGTGTGATGGTGTGTGTGTGTGTTGACGATGTGTGTATAGATGATGTGTGTGTGTGATGTGTGTGTTGATGGTGTGTATAGATGTGTGTGTGTGTGTGTGTGTGTATAGATGATGTGTGTGTATAGATGATGTGTGTGTGTGATGTGTGTGTTGATGGTGTGTATAGATGTGTGTGTGTGTGTGTGTGTGTATAGATGATGTGTGTGTATAGATGATGTGTGTGTGTGATGGTGTGTGTGTGTGTTGACGATGTGTGTATAGATGATGTGTGTATGATGGTGTGTGTGTGTGTGTGTGATGGTGTGTGTGTATAGATGATGTGTGTGTGTGTGTGATGGTGTGTGTGTGTTGACGATGTGTGTATAGATGATGTGTGTGTGTGTGTGTGTGTTGATGTGTGTATAGATGATGTGTGTGTGTATGATGGTGTGTGTGTGTGATGGTGTGTGTGTGTTGACGATGTGTGTATAGATGATATGTGTGTGTGTGTGTGTGTGTGTGTGTGTGTTGTTGCAGAGTGGATGTGGGAAGCACACTGACTCTGTGTAAGGATGGTTGCCAGGCGATTGTCGACACGGGAACGTCCATGATCACAGGGCCGGTGCAGGAGATTCGAGCTCTGAACAAAGCCATCGGGGCCGTCCCTCTGATCATGGGGGAGGTGAGTGACCACACACACACACACACTCTCACACACACACACACACACACACACACTACACCACTCGCTCCACCCCACATCATATGACGTGAGAGTTTCTCAATTCCATACAAATTAGGTATGATGACGAATCCAAACGATCTGATTCCCCGAACGATTCCTCTGACGTTTCTTCAGTTCTCTGCTCACAGCTTTACTTCTTCTCTGCAGTTAGAAGTAGCAGATATGGTTGGTGCCTCTGGTGAGTGCACGTAGCCAGCTCGCTTTGCTAATCTAATCTGAGATCGAAGCCTGAGCGTGCATCATGTACAACAGACTGTAATACATTTTAGGCAGAAGTGTTGTGTGTAAATGGTGTGAAGGGTTGTAGGCTGTACATTTGTACTAATGATGTACAACATACTAATGTTTCTCATCAGAACTCCAAAAAAGGCTGTACAGGCCACGCCCACAAGCGACAAACTGCAAATGACTGTTCGTGTACGTTTTTTTTTTTTTTTCTTCCCTTTCCGTTGTGTGTTAAACGTCTTCTATCCTTCATCAGGGTCAGTTAAGAGATTTTTGGTTGCACTGTTTCTCATTTACTGAGAATAAACCGCCAGACAAATGATCTCTGCAGGATGGATGGATGGAGTAGAGTAGAGGGGTGCCAATACTTTTGTACCACACAACATTTAACACCTAGCCGAAGGGACAGGGAAACTAAACGACACTTCCTCTCTCTGTAGTACTGGATTAGCTGCAGTAAAATTCCCTCGCTGCCGGTGATTTCCTTCAATCTGGGAGGGAGAATGTTCAACCTGACCGGAGAGGACTACGTCTACAAGGTAACACACTTCCTGTTTCCTGTGCTGTTATTGTTTCTGTGTGAATGACAAGAAGAGCTCTGGTTCTCCTTTTAAAGTTTCACAATCACTCTTGCACGCGGTCAGGTGAAGGTGTGACTGTCACGAGTTGCTTTGGATACAAAGTTCAGAATGTTGTATTGTTAATGTGCAGTAAACTAACCCCCCCTCCCCCTCCCCCTCCCCCTCCCTCTGTTCAGTCGACAAAGTTGGGTGTGTCTGTGTGTCTGTCTGGTTTCGTGGCGTTGGACATACCTGCCCCCGCTGGTCCTTTCTGGATCCTGGGTGATGTTTTCATAGGCCGTTTCTACACCGTCTTCGACCGAGACAACAACCGAGTGGGATTCGCTCCTGCCAAGTGATTCCAGTCAACCTCGAGGTGGTTGATAATCCGTGTTTGAGTCCTGACATTATCCTGACATTATCCTGACATTATCCTGACATTATCCTGACATTTCTCTCCTCACTTGCGTGTAAACGCCGCATAGATCTCCGTAACTCTGTAAGCACTGTTTCTCTTTCAATCAAAATGTTTCTTTAAAAAAAAAAAAACAAGAAGTCTGGACAAAACAGGCTGATAAAGCATCAGTTGATTGTGTGTCGTGAAACACGACGTCATTATAAATAAATAAATAAATAAATAAATAAACGTTCCAGCTGAATACTACTCCTGGGCGTACGTCTACAAGTATGACGAAGAATACATTTTTAAATCAGTTGATAGTTACATTTAATGTAAACAAGTTAGTTCCTGTTGTCACTTACATTACAGCAGCTGTAAACAGTCGTCCCTCACCAGCCCCTCTTTATTCTATTTTTATTTTTATTTTATTCTAAGCCAGGAATGTGACAGAATTACAGCATTCGGACTAAAACTATGCATATATAATGTTTATTTTTTGTGTTTTTAAAAAAAAAAAAAATGTAATAAGTTGTTAAAGAGGTGAATCGGTTTGAAGGTTCTGTCGAATCTCTGTATATTTGACGTCCTGAAGTTGGTAGGACTTTTTGTTTTTATAAATGTTCAGCTTTGACAGATTGTGACTGACGCTTCGTATTTTCCACAATGACCTCGACACTCTAAATTTCACTGTTTAATTGGGAAGTTTTAGCTGATTGTTGCACTGAGACATGGCTTTCAGCTGTGAAACTGAAATAAAAAATAAACAAATGCGTGTTTATTATAACGGAGCCTTGTTTTTGTCTCAATTTGTTCTGATTGGTTATCGGAGGAGATCCGACTGTTGGGTTCAGACAGCGCCGATTAAAACGACTCCAAGCTAAAACCGGGTTCGATGTTTATAGCCATAGTTCAATTGCTATGAAAGATTACAAATGACGTCTTTTTTGAGAAATGAAGAGGACACGGTGCCACGGGGACCCGATGTTTATCCACCGTCAGTCACGTCATATGAGTTCCTTACACCTCCTGAACTCCTCTAGTCATGTTCATCTGCTCCGTATCACCTTCAGCACTAAAAGCACAACTGACTTTTCTGTAAAGATCTCACTTCCTCCAGGGAAACACAGTTCACTTCCTTAATTTCAGACAGACGTTACAGTGGAAATAAGTCCGAGTCGATGCTTATTACGCTAATAATGAATAACACAATGCTGGCTCGTCCTTGATGTAATCAGTCAGAGGGAAGTTTAGAACGGTTTCAGATTTTCTTCACTGGTGCACAATTCATGTTTTGTTGCTGTTACATTAAACTGAATCAGGTTTCCTCCGAGTTTTGACCCTCAGTAAAGTCAAAGCAGATACAACATCTCAACTTTATTATTATTATTATTATTATTACTTATGAAACATCTCAATAAATTCTTAATTTCTTTTTTGCTGCTTGGTAAATAAAAATGTGATCTAAATCACAGTATTTCATAGGTTTATTCAGCATCACTCTGCCATGTCGGCTTTTATTTACGGTGAGCCGCTACAGCAGTGTTGGGTGAACTACGTCTTTATCATTTTTATAACGTTTATTATTATCTCTGAAGCTCATGCAGGCAACGCTTAGGACTTTTTAAACCTCGCTCATGTTCAGAGGGAGTCCAGCCGTCTCGTGTCCTGATCACATGACTTCCCTGATCACTGTAACGTGAGACGATAATTTAATTTAAAGAGTTAGAACGAAGAACAGACGTTTTTGTACAAAAAGGCCAGAAGGACGTGAGACGGACTGATTCTGTGTGTCAGACTGTTCGTGATAGAGATCAACTCCATTAACATGATTTATTTGTAAAAATTTACATTTTCTTTCTTCACAATTTTTGTCAGTAATATAAAAAAATAACATCTGTAATCAAATAAGCCCCACCCACACATGCCACACCCTACCAAGCCCCCCACAAACGCCACACCCCATTAAGCCCCCCCACACACCATTAAGCCCCCCCCACTCCACACCCCATTAAGCCCCACCCACACATGCCACACCCTACCAAGCCCCCCCACAAATGCCACACCCCATTAAGCCCCCCACACACTCCACACCCCATTAAGCCCCACCCACATGTGCCACACCCAATTAAGCCCCACACACACACACGTGTCACACCCCATTAAGCCACACCCACATGTGCCACACCCAGTCAGCCTCACCCACACCACATCTCACCCAGCCCCAACTATTATTTAGTATTATTATTTATTATTTTAACATTTAAAAATGAATTTTAATATTAACTTTAAATATTTGTTTTTCCTGATTTGTCTCTACTCTGTGTGTGTGTGTGTGTGTGTGTGTGTGTGTGTGTGTGTGTGTGTGTGTGTGTGTGTGTTGCAGTAAAATACTTATCGATGGCGTGGTGTGATGAGGCGGAGTTACTGTTACCACGCCGAAGTTGATTGTTTTCCTCTAACAGCACTTCCCCAAGTGTTTTATTCCTCTTATACCAAGCAACATGGTGATTAAAAAACATACTTTTTATCCATTTATAGTTACACTTAATTCTGTGTGTAACAAGTGAGTTCCTGTTGCCGCTCACGTTACAGCAGCTGTAGACACTCGGTCCCTCACCAGCCCCTCCCTCTCTTTATTCTCTCTCTTTGTGAATAAGAGGAAAATCACGCAGCTCGACGTACTGCAAAAATCTTTAACATTTAAATGAGTTGCTGTGCAAATCACAAGATCCAACAAAAACAAATAATCATTTTGTTCCAAATAACACATGCTGATGTTTAAACATGAGTGTTGCTGTTGTTGTTTTAATACATCACAAGACATGTAACATGATGGTACAGTGTCCTCACATCGTCATCATATCCTGCCATAAACAATACGTTTCTCCGGTTAAATAAACCTTTATATCTGATTTACTAGAGTCTGAGGTGACAGATAAGAATAGATATATTTGTTGCATTCACTTTAGGTTTCATTTCATATACACATAGCTTTCTTAACGTTTATTTACCTATTTATTTTTATCGCCATTTATCATTTGCCGAAGGTCGTTAGCATTACGTAAACATTTTAATGCTGAAAACTTCAGCTTAGCGCCATCTATAAGCAACAGACACGACCCTCGGCAAATAATAAACAACAAAGGTACCAAAAATATACACACCCTGTCTATCAGCATATAGGAACATTTTTATGCTACTGATTTTTTTTTTTTTTTAATTTTAATTAATCCAGGACATTTCCAGTCTTTAATTCTACGAACAGAGTACTTTTTCATTTTACAAACAGGATTTGGTACAACTCTATTATAATAAACACCTCTGAGTTTCACCACTTGGTTTCCAGCATAAAAACAACTCGTGAAAAAGAAAAAAAAAATATTTAAAGTGATGTTTGCATAATGATCTCTAATCTCCTCTAAAACATCTCTATCCTCCATCACAGAGACTTATTCTGCCTCATTCGGCGCTACATTTACTCAGGATTATTGAAGCCATTAACACACACACACACACACACACACACACACACACACACACACACACACTCCATGAGCTGAAGAAATGTTATCTGATTTGATAAAATGACATGAAGGAAAGAAATGAAACCTCTAAATCACATCACAGTTACTTCACAGAGCTGCTGAGTTCTGGATCCTGATTGGTCAGAAGGTGTTGATTAGTTTTCTATAACAGCAGCTGCAAATCGAAGGTCTATTATTAATGTGCTCGTTCGTTATTAATACGTCACCGTTTCTATAGTAACTCGTACAGAAAACACATTTCACGGATTGAGGTGTTTATGTAACACGTATGGAAGGAGTCTCCAGTGTCAGCGCTTTGTAACAGTCAGAGGTAAAGCTGTAACTTTATGCTTTCCGACATCTTCAGGACCAAGGAGTTATTGAAAGGGAAGAGAGAGAGAGAGAGAGAGATAGAGAGAGAGAGAGAGAGAGAGAGAGAGAGAGAGAGAGAGAGAGAGAGAGGGGGGGCTGGTGAGGGAACGACTGTTTATAGCTGCTATAATGTAAGCGACAACAGGAACTAACTTGTTTAAATGTAACTATAAACGGATAAATAGTATAGCGTCATTGTTTGATTAATAAAAATTGTACTCACTGTCAAGCTGCTGTGGTGTAAGAGGAATAAAACACACGGGGACGTGCTGTTATAGGAAATTAATCAGCCTCAGGGTGGTGACAGTAACTCCGCCCTGCACTGCGTTATGAAGGATGAGACCCGTGTTTTATGACATCAGCACTGATTTATTTAAATAATTTTTGAATTCATCAAATCATATGGCAGGGTTTTGATCTCAAGCACATACACTTACATTGGCAACACTGATCGACATGCTAACACACACACACACACACACACACACACACACACACACACACACACACTGCTGATGAGTGAGTGAGGTGACCTGTTGAACACTGATGAAGCTT
>CM042544.1:1197269-1337269 GCA_023630585.1 Cranoglanis bouderius
GTTCGTCTTCTGCAGCTAAATCTGTGTTTGCTTCCGCGCACGGCTCGAATCCGACTTTCTGCTCCGAGGTGAGTGGGAAAGAAAAATAAAAAATAAAAAAATTATATATATATATATATATATATATATATATATATATATATATATATATATATATATATATATATATATATATATTCTTTCACAGTACTGTATAAAAGTACATCATATTTGTTTTAGTACAAACTTTGTTATAGATTTTCTACATGATCAAGTCAGTACAGTACAGATTCCCAAACATTAGTTTTCTAGCACAAAATTAAATGTTACAGGAAAATGTTTGTACGTCATTAAAGAAAGCAGCGTATTACGTAAGAGACACTTTTCAGACAGTAAACACAATGAAGGCTGCTGGGTTTCGCTGCAAAAATAAGAAGCGAGTGCGAAAGTCAAAGTGTCCAGAAGAACTGTGTCTGGTTCTGCAAGATGCTCAATAAAACTTACCGGCTCATTTCCTTATAAATCTGCACTAATTGTACCGGAGACTACTGTTTTTATTTATTTATTTATTTTTGTCACACACACACACACACACACACACACACACACACACACATTATTTATATATATATATATATATATATATATATATATATATATATATATATATATATGTATATATACATATATATATATATGTTCTATAATATATAATAAGTATAGAAGTGCATCATGATCCAAATGTATAAAACTGGAGAAGTTTCAACTTAAGATCCTGTGAAATCATCCTGGTTTAAAATTAATACTTTTTAAAACAACATTATCCCACAGTGCTGTTGAGTTTTGGATTCTGATTGGTCTGAAAGTATTGATTCATTTTGTTATATAGTAACAGCTCTTTCACAGACACACATTTTATTTATATTAAATCAATTATAAAATCTTATAAATCTCCAATTGATTCCTAAGTGTAGACTGTGTAGCTGTGTAATGGAGTTTTGTTCGATACTGTGACTAAGAAATTGTTTAGGTGTTGCTAAGAATACAGTATAATTAATGCTAATTATCATCGTTGTAAAATAAGAAGCATCTTGACGAGATGATATTAAAGGGCTGGGGTCATGTTTCCATGAAGACTTGACACACAAACAACGTGCCAGGCTAATCATGTTGGAAACAAAAGTTTCTCTCAGACACTGAGGAAAAATTTCCCCTTAACGCCCCGTGTTGCATTGGAATTTCACTGAAACATGAGGAGTCTCTGGTTTGAGAAAATTAGGTAATGAACTTATTGAATTTTGGCCTAAACAACGAAACGCTGCAGATCATGTGAACTGTGAATAGATCATTCTGTTGTGATTTATAACCGAGTCACATGTTCCTCACTGTGCTTACCAAAACATACTCATATTAGACAGCAATCAGGAAAAATAGAGGCAGAATAAGTAGGACAAAATACAAATTAAAAACATGAATGAGGACGAATAAGATTGCTGAGGATGGTGAAGATGATATCTGTGAACTTGCCATGAACAGTTTTTGACGTCTCCATCAGTGAACAGTGGAGAAGTTCAACAAAATAGACTTCACGTGTCAAGTCAAGTAGGTTTTTATTGTCATTCCTCTATATACAGCGGGTATAGAAAAGAATCACCCCCCTTTAAAATAATCACATTTTGTTGCTTTTCAGCCTGAAATGAAGGACAGTTTTTGTTTTATCCAGCTGTATTTACTCAGTGCAACTTATAACATCCAAGTGAAAGATATTCAATTCAATTCAGTTTTATTTGTATAGCGCTTTTAACAATAGACATCGCCACAAAGCAGCTTTACAGAGATACATAAATTTTGGATCTAAATTTTAAATTGATAAATTTATCCTCAATGAGCAGCCAGTGGCGATGGTGGCAAGGAAAAACTCCCTGAGACAACATGAGGAAGAAACCTTGAGAGGAACCAGACTCTAAAGGGAACCCATCCTCATCTGGGTGACACCGGATAGTGTAATTAGAAGTGAATCCCTTCTATAACTGTATGATACATGATATAAAGTGTAACTGTGTAGTCAGGAGATTCAGCACAGTCTCAACATGAAGTCTATTCTGCTGAAACCATGAACTGTCCACCGATGGAGACCCGAGTGCAAAGTCTGTTTGTGAATTGTTTGTGGAGGCTGTCCATATGGGCCCATCCTCAGCAACAGCGAGCGACCCCCAGTGACGAGAACCCCAGAAACAGGGCACCAGGACGGACCAGGCCGGCTCGGATAGCAGAACGGGTCGGGCCCACTGCCACCCCAGGAGCAACACGTGTAGAGCTTGTGATGTGACGATTTGACATTGGTATCATCCAAAATCTTCGCAGGCGCTGGCGTCATCTGGAATCTTCTAAGAGGCTGGTTCTGAACTGGAGCCGGCACGTTCACTGCCTATATATAACACCAACATGTTGTTGAAAAAAGAAAAAAGTTCCCTTTTGTGTCTGGTTCCTCTCAAGGTTTCTACCTCATACCGTCCCAGGGAGTTTTTCCTCACCACCTTCGTGACCTCTAGCTTCCTCATTAGAGATAAAATAATTTTAATTTATAAATATAAAATTTATATCCTAAATTGATATATTTCTGTAAAGCTGCTTTGTGACAATGCCCACTGTTAAAAGCACTTATATACTGTAAATAAAATGGAATTGAATGAATAGATTTAATAAAATAAGGACAAATAAAGGGACAAAATAAATATAACATTTTATGATAAATCATCATAAGGAAATATGTCAGATGAATAGCAGAGCAGAACAAAACCAAACATCTCAGGAAACATAAGCAGGAGTAATTTCTAGATATCTCGTTAGTTGATCATTTACACTTATAACCTGGTTTAGGAAGTGATCAAAGAAATATGGCCCTTGGTTCTCTTGTCCTCAGGATGGCGCTATTGGATTATCCTGTTCCTGACTTAGACGTCACCTTGAAAGAAGCGAGCCGGGTGCTTCAGCTCGTTCTGAGTCCAGAGGAGTATGTCCACTATAAAAGTGCTCTTTCCCAGCAAACAGAGGCCCTCAAGGACGTACACAAGCAGCTGAAATCCATCGTCTCCGGCCATGAGAACTGGGTGACTGATCAATTCAAACAACGTCTTCTGTCCTGTTTCGAATCCCTACCGAACTCCACAGCGATTCCCTCAGTGCTGCCTCCATCCAAAACCCAGGGAGAGTGTGCACAGCTTGAGAGGGCTACCACTCTGCTGTGGGCTGTAGCCAAGCTGTACAGTGAGCCCTGGCTTGTCGAGGGTGAGGTACCTACAGAGCGCACGCAACAGTCAGAGGTGTTTGCTGCCAGTCGCTTACCAGGCAAACATCAGGATCAGATAAAGGTAAGGATGTGCCGTCTAAAGCGCTATTCAGACAGGAGTAGTTTTTAACAATGTAATTATTACTGGAGTATCTCTGGGATTTAGTCTTGCTTGATATTTTTCTTTCTATAAAATGAGCAGGAACTTAGGAGAAATAACTCTGAGTAATATACATCCCATCTGAACTGACATGTTGGTAAAGATTGCATTTGTTGCAAAATAGGTTTTGCGCTTCTTCTTCAGTATAAAGACACTATCTATTGTCTCCCATCAAAACCAAAAGTTTAAAACGCAGACCAATAAAATATAGACGATGTTTAAAAGGACGTGGCAGAAAAAACGATGCTTTAGGTAAGAGTTCCTCGCACAGGTACAGCATACAGACATGTTATGGTTATGTGACCTACACGGCCACACCCCTTACAACAAGCGCTTAAAATAAAAATAAAAACAATCAGTGCGTATTAAAATGAGGTGTGTGTAGTGCGTGAAGACATGCTCATCTCTGTGATTGATCAGAGCTCGCTTTTCGTGTGTGAATCGATCAGAATTACTCATCTGACATTATTTAGCAAACGTATACCCAGAACACTAATCCCATCTGAATAGTACATATGAATATACTTCCATAATAACAGTTCAACTATTTCTGATTTTATTCTCAGGTGTATCCAGAAAGCCTCCATGCCATCGTGATCTGTAAAGGAGGTGTATTTCCAATTCAGATTATACAGAGCTGTAGTGAAGCAGGCAAGGTCTCACCTGTGCCTCCGCTTAACCTCTATACCCAGCTAGAACATGTTATGCATCTTCCAGCTGCGTCGGCTGTTCATGATCCTTCCACAATTTGTGGTTTTTCTGCCCTTCATCGTCAAGCATGGCACGCTGTCAGGGAGGAGATCCTGAAAGCTGGTGGTGAAGCAGCAGGATCACTTGGAGTGATGGAGAGTTCCATTCTAGCTCTGTCACTGGAAGATTGCTCTGCACCAGTGAATCTGGCAGATATCCTCAATGCGGTCCGTTTGGGGGGAGGGAACAGCAGGTGTCTGAGGTACTATGACAAGGTATGTGGAAAAAAATGTGGATGCTTTTGAAAAAAAGGCTTGAAATATTTCACTTCATCTGTACTGAATCTAGAATATATGGAAGTTTTTGACTTTTTGACTTTTTGACTTTTTGAATTAAATTACAGGAAAAAAGTGGGATTTTTCCACGATATTCTCATTTTTTGAGATGCGTACGCACACACACACACACACACACACACACACACACACACACACACACACACAAAGGTTTTAGGCACCCTAATTTTTTTAGTACAAACTTTGTTATAGATGTTTTATTTTATGGCGTCTACATGATCAAGTCAGTACAAAAAAAAACATTTTAGATTCCCAAACATTAGTTTTCTAGCACAAAATTAAATGTTACAGAAAAATGTTTGTATGTCATTAAAGAAAGCAGCATATTACGTAAGAGACACTTTTCAGACAGTAAACACAATGAAGGCTGCTGGGTTTCGCTGCAAAAATAAGAAGCGAGTGCGAAAGTCAAAGTGTCCAGAAGAACTGTGTCTGGTTCTGCAAGATGCTCAATAAAACTTACCAGCTCATTTCCTTATAAAACTGCACACATTGTACCGGAGAGTATTATTTTTATTTTTATCGTTTTGGCACACCAAATATTGACTTTGTTTCATTTACTGTTCTTCATTACTGTTTACTGCTCTTAACAATATATATATTTTTTAAATGTTGAAACATTTAATAAACATAAAGAAATTTTGTCTATGATAGCAACATATGATCAAAAATCATACAGTTTAAACCTGGCTTTAAATCTCCATTTTGGTACATAGCACAGGACACTATCCTTGTCTCATCTTTATCATCAAATTGTGACCAAAAATATGTGGACACCTGACCAGCACATCCACATGTGGGCCTTTCCCAAATTATTGCCACAAAGGTGGAAGCATACAATTTTCTAGAATGCCTTTGTATGCTGTAACATTACAATTTCCCATCACTGGAACTAAGGGCCCTAAACCTGTTCCAGCATGACAGTTCCACTGTGTGGTCCATAGTGAGGTCCATAAAGACAGGGTTTGCCAAGGTTGATATGGAAGAACCCGAGTGTCCTGCACAGAACCCATAACACCTTTGAATATCTTTTGGATGCCTTCCCAGAAGAGTGGAGGCAATGATATCAGTAAAAAGGGGACCAACTCTATATTAATGCCCGTGGTTTTGGAATGGGATGTTCAACAAGCACACAGGGTGTAATGGCCAGGTGTCCACATACTTTTTGCCATATGGTGCATTTCAATGTAACAAGGATATATTTGTTCATTTAAAACCAATTTGGCTTAATTAAAATTTACATGTGAGGTGAAATTGATATGCAATTATTGACGTTTTTCTCTACAGGTGGTAAACATGGTGGTGTTCAAAGATGGTGTAACTGGCATGCTGTTTGAACACAGTGCCCTGGATGGCATGGTGGCTGGCATCATGGTTGGACGTGTATGGAAATATTCGGAGTCTCTAACAATAGAGCCTCTAGACAGATCAGACCATACTGTTTCCCATCCAAAACCTCTTCAGTTCCCACTAGAAGGTATTAACCTGTTGGCTCAACCTCTTTACCCCCTTTCAGAAGCAAGGAACCCTATCATTACCTTTGAAGTTTCATCTTACCCAGATGTTTTCACCACTATAAGGGGTCACAGAGGTTTATATGATGCATGGATCAATTTTGCATTGCAGCTCTCTCTAAGGCAAACTCTTGGAGAATCAGCTGATAGATACATCATGGTGACCCCTACTCATATGCGACACTACAAACATGGTCGCTGCGATCCCACATATTCAGTCACAATGCTGTCTCGTCAGCTAGTTACAGCCCTGGGGTCCTGCATAGGGCCAGACGATGTCCCTCACCATACCAAGGAGCTCTTTCAACAGTTCCACTTAGCATTCATGGAGCACAAAAAAAATATCAAAGCCACTAAAAGTGGTAGTGGGATAGGGCCACATTTAGCTGTCTTGCGCAATGGTATGTCTCAAGACAACCCACTTAAGAAATTTCTAGATCTTTTTGGATGCCCCTCCATCTACCTGACTGGATCAGATCTGATGGAAGGTGTTGAATGTGCCGTTGGCAATGTCTATGCATCTGACCAGCTAGCTGTTACCTACCTCGGCAAGAAGGACAAGATCCGTCTTGTGCTGAATGCAAAGGGAACATTTGCTGGCATCTTAGGAAAACTCAAACAGTGTTTCGAACTAAACATAACGTTGGTGATGCTTCTGGCAGTAAAGTATGCAATTGCCGGACAGATGGGAGCCATTGAATGCCTCCTGGAAACAGAGGAAGAGTCAAATGGCGTGGAAGCAAATTATTTCACAAATGGATGTAATAAGGAGGTGGAAAAACAATCCCAAGATTCTGCTCCCCCAGGAAAGCCAGATTTCACTCTGATGATTCATGGTGGAGCAGGAGAGGAAATGCTGTTGAGCAATAAGGTAGTTGGGGTTATCGAATTTGCCCTTCACACAGCACTTACACTGGGAGCTCGAGTACTAAGCCATGGAGGCAGCAGTCTGGATGCAGTGCAGCGAAGTGTTGCTGCTTTAGAAGACTGTTTTTTATTTAATGCAGGCAAAGGTTCTGTGTACAACCAAAATGGCCAGCATGAGATGGAGGCTACTATTGTGGATGGACACAAAAAGAAGTCTGGATCAGTGGCTTGCTTGGACAATGTAAAGAACCCAGTGAAAGCAGCCCGTCATGTCATGGAAAAGAGCAACCATGCATTTCTAACAGGTGATGGAGCTCAGGAGTTTTTGAATGGTCTCTCAGAAAATGAAAAGCCAATGAAAACAGACTACTTTCACACTGATTTCAGATATAAGGAACTTGCAGTGAAACTAAGTGGAAATATAAACAACCATCCTCAAACTGTAGGTGCAGTTGCTCTAGATTGTTGGGGCAAGCTAGCAGCAGCCACATCCACAGGGGGGTTAGTAGGCAAGTGGAAAGGTAGAGTTGGAGACACAGCGATTGTCGGGGCTGGAATATATGCTGATGATAAACTAGCTGTGACATGCTCTGGTGACGGCGATGCATTCTTACGTCAGACAGTTGCTCATAAAGTAGCTAGTCTCTACAACCTCAAAGGATACAATCTAAGGCAAGCATGTCGAGAAGTGATTTATGAGGTTCTGGATGCAAAATGTGCTGGAATCATTGCTATTGATCACAAAGGTGAAGCTGTAGTTGAAACAAATGCTGGAGTAATGTTTGTTGCATCAATGAATGGTGGTGTTGTTCGAGCTGAAGTCTTCAGACCCATGATGAACTTTGCAAATGTGATTTGGGAAACTGATGAGCTAGTAGCTTATTTGCATTCTGAACCATGGACCCCAGGAACAACCATTCTCACTCGAAAGGCCTTAAATGGACAAAATAACATTTTTCAGTTAACTGTGCCTGACTATGTGGCAATGTTGTTAGGTGCACATACAGTTGCTAACTTGCTTTGTGAGAAACTAGGAGTGCACCGCTGTGCACTTGTGCTTAGACCCCAACCAGACAAACCTGCCCTTATCAAAATCCTACCACTTTATGGCCTGGACCCCACCTGGAATGCTTATCTTGCCAGGGAAGAGGAATTCTACATACATGACCCTGGCTATTGCAGTTCAAAGAGCGGCCCACGTTGTGAGGATGCATTACTTGACCAAGTACAGGCAAAGATCAGGGCTCAGCTCCCAACAACCAATGCTCCAACTTACTATGATTACCATGGAGATCCATCTCACAGTGGACTTTTTTCACGCATTGTGAGAGGGGAGGAGAAACATTGGCGTGTCTGGGAAGACAGTCAACATGTAGCCTTTCTCACTCCATTCCCTAATACACCTGGCTTTACTGTTCTGGCGCCAAGACGACCACTATCAAGTGACATCTTCCGTCTAGACAAGAATGACTACACAGCCCTCATCTTGGCTGCACGGCAAGTAGCTCAACTTCTAGAAGAAGGAATGGGTGCTAGAGGTGTGGCCCTCATATTTGAGGGTTTGGAAATCAACTATGCCCATGCCAAGTTAATTCCAATTGTCACAAAGCCAGATGAAATGCCTCCCGCTGTGCTCCCCCAGTTCTGCCCAATCTATCCTGGGTATGTCACGTCTGTAGATGGTCCTCCAGCAAGTGCAGATGCTCTTAATGAGATCCACACAAAAATCACAAAGACAACTCCGCCTCGCACTTGGGAAAAACCTCAAAGCCACTCCATATTAGCCATCAAGAGCCAATGGTACCGCAATCTCTTTCAGATCCAAAATACTCTATTCCACAGTACAGTTGATTACTTCAGTAACAAATGCAAGTACTCATATGCTCTGACACCAATCACAACTGACACCATTTCTTCACCAATGGGCCTAGGGTCTGACTCTGAGCCTGTTTTTGTCAATATGCTAGGCCAAGATGTGTACTTGGCTGACTCTATGCAATTTGTGCTCGAATACTTCTTACGATTTCAGGAGGGGCTTCCAGGGACATACTATGTCTCCCCCAGTTTTCGAGGAGAGGACCCTGATGCTACTCATCTGAATCAGTTCTACCATGTTGAATGTGAGCTGCTTGGTGACATGGATGCTGGCATTAGCATAGCAGAAGGCTATGTGGTCCACTTGACTCAGGCGATGTTAAAAAATCACTCAAAGATCATCCTAAGTACAGCAGGAATGCTGTCTCATGCACAGGATCTGATGAAGAGGATGGAGAAACCACTCCCAAGGGTGACTCTGGAGCAAGCCATTCCAATGATGCCATCCTCTGACTGTATTGAATGGGTACAAGAGGGGCAGCCTCAGTTTGGTAGAAAGCTTACTCGCAAAGGAGAATCAGTCTTGATTGAAAAGTATGGAGGCGCTGTTTGGTTGACAGAAATGGATCACCTCAGTGTGCCCTTCTACCAAGCTTATGTTGAAGGTTCTAATGAAACCAAAGCAAAAGCAGCTGATTTGCTCTTGGGGTTGGGGGAGACAGTAGGGCTCGGGGAACGACACTCCACCCCTGAGATGGTACAAGAAGCCCTACGACACCATGCTGTGCCAGAGGAATCATACAAATGGTACATCGACATGAGGAAAGTCATGCCTTTGTCTACAAGTGGCTGGGGAATGGGTACAGAAAGATACCTGTGTTGGCTGCTACAGCACAATGATGTTAGAGACATGCAGATCATCCCCAGAATGAAAGCCAAGAAATACATGCCTTAAACAAAAGTATATTATTGTTGAGTATTTGAAGTTATAAAGAAATATACTCTTGTAATAATTACTCAATTCCCCTTTGGATTTTAGTTGTTATGAAAGGCAGTGATCCCGTACCATAACACAGTAAGATTCCACATATTAAAATAAGTTGTTTTTTAATGACCAAATATAAAATTAGAGATTTAACTCTCGCAATGTCTTCTTGTACGTCTTCAGTTATAGTGCAGTGATGCTCTTGATCAAATAAATGTTAGCTTTATATAAATATACTGTATGTATCTCAGCTTGTACACCCAATCATTAAGTAAATGTAAAGCAAGTGAACATGGGCTTTTTGTATGCAGCCTGTGAATTCATCAGTTAATTAGATAATTTCATTCCTTGGCAACTTTATTTCTTCTGAATTATGAACAATCTGAATAAAACCCTTATGTTAAAAATAAATGTATCTCTGTTTTCTGTGAGCTGTTTCATCTGAAATGTAAAGTTGAGGTGGGATAATTAAATTGTTGGTGCAAAGTCATCCATCCATCTATTTTCCATACCGCTTATCCTACACAGGGTCGCGGGGAGCCTGGAGCCTGGAGCCTGCCCATCACAGGGCACACTTGCGCACACACACTCACACACCCATTCACACACTACGGACAATTTGGAAATGCCAATCAGCCTACAACACGTCTTTGGACTGGGGGAGGAAACCAGAGTACCCTGAGAAAACCCCCCAAGCACGGGGAGAACATGCAAACTCTGTGCACACAGGGTGGAGGCGGGTTCAGTTTGGCTCAGTTTCCATAATATCCCAATCCTGATAAACATCTCTAACACAATTTACTAATGGCAAGAAAATAAAAAGCAAAATCTCCAGTGACCCCATTTAAAACATCAAAACACCAGCATAAGCATTCTTCATCAATTACTCAGGTCTAAATATAAATATAACGCACATATTATAATAAAAGGGTCAAGAGGGTTTAATCACGTTCTCATGACTGGAACACACACATAAAATGAAAAAATGGCTCCTCAACCACATGACGATTTGACGATTCCAAATTCATCTCAATATAGCTACAGTTCACATCAGGCTGGAAAGAAAATAATCACAATGGAATTTTTAAAACAAGTTTTACATGTTTTAAATGTCAGGATCTTCTGAGAGTACAGAAACCTGCTGTGGTTTCATTCCAAGAGAAATCGAATTATGAGTTGTATGGATGTGGACGGAAAGTTCGCTTTATATAAAATCAGCAGAAAGCTTGAACGTAAATAAAACCATTAGTAAAAACTAGGGGTGTAACGATGCATCGAGATGCAAAAATGTGAAGATGTGCATCATTGAAATGTGTGATTCACATAGTGGGAATCAGTATTCTATTAATTATATATCTAATGTAGTTACACTGTTGGAACACCAGGTGAACTCCTGCATTTTAGTTGACTTTGGAGCTCTATTTTCAGTTAAAGCAGTGACTTTCATTATGTTTCAGTCGATCATTGTTTTTCACTGTTTATGATTCATAAATTAAAAAATGAGTCTTTTCATGTCATCATTTATCTTCATTCAAACTTTGTTCCAAATATTCTGAGAATTGATTTGAATCGAAATTGTGACCAGAGTGAACCATTACATCCCTAATAAAAACAACTGGACACCCTGTTAAAACATCAGAAAATTTTCATTTATTTGATCTGTAACTTCATGTTGCTGTTTTGAATGGAAAATAAATAAATAAATAAATAAATAAATAAATAATAATACGGCATCATAAAGATCTCTAATGCTGTATTTCATTGAAAAAATAAACGAGATGACATACAAAATATATTGTACTAAATCTTCTTTTTAAATATAAATACACTCCATTATGATTTTTTTCGTTACTTTTTAGAATTTTTTTCTTTATATTGTTATATTGTTATTTACGTCATATTTGTGATGATGAATTGTCAAAAAAAAAAGTGTTATCTCTATCAAAAACCCCTTTTCACTGCAATCTGCAGTTACATCAGTTGTCCTGCTCCATGTGATTTATTTAACATTAATATTTTGTCTGTTATATGTGTCTGTATTTCCTATATGCATATTTTAATTGTGTGGACACGCTTTTATGTAGTTTTATGTAATTTTACAGCAAATTATTAATTCGTTTTTTAATACGTTTCAGTTTCAGGTGGTGTAGTGTTTAGTATTTTTGAAAATGTTGCGCTTGTGCTTGAGAACCGATTCGTGGGATTCGGTTAAAAATTAGTTTTAAAAAAAGAGTTCAAACGAACCGATTCTTTTGTGAATCAGTCGTTCAGAAGAGCGGAGTGTCATGGCTGGTCAGGTGAAGACTCTTGTAGGCGCTAAGTGGTTAGCCGAAGCGCTCAAAAACAAGCGCGTGGGACCGAGTTTGCGGGTTTTGGACGCCTCGTGGTATTTACCGAAACTAAAACGAAATGCGCGTGAGGAGTTCACGCAGCGTCACATCCCGGGCGCGTCGTTCTTCGACATCGACGAATGCTGCGACAAGTCGTCCCCGTATGATCACATGCTGCCCGGGGAGAACGAGTTCGCCGACTATGTGGGAAATCTGGGCGTCGGGAACGACACGCACGTAGTCGTGTACGACTGCAGCGACTTCGGCTCGTTCGCGGCGCCGCGCGTGTGGTGGATGTTCCGCTTCTTCGGTCACCGGTCCGTGTCGGTGCTGAACGGCGGGATGAAGAACTGGCTGCATGAGGCCCACCCGGTCACAGACCTGCTGTCCACACCGGAGCGCGCGGAGTTCAGGGCCGAGAGAAACGCGGCGTGGGTGATAACGTACGAGGACGTCCTGCAGAACCTTACCAACCGGAAGTTCCAACTGGTAGACGCGAGAGTGGAAGGACGCTTCCGGGGGCTCGAGCCTGAACCGCGCGAAAGTAAACAATATTACAATATAGTGTCAATGCATCACACCAACAGCAAAGTATTGTTTGATTACAAATCCAGTTTTAATCACAAATTTCATATTTACAGATTAAAACATTAATCACAAGTTTTTCTTAACAAGATAATCACAAGATAGATGGACAGATGGACAGGTGATATGATCTATAGATAGATACATGAACTTTATATGGATGATATGGTGAGGGAACCACTGTTTGTAGCTGCTATAACCTGAGTGAGAACAGACACAGTTTCTCTGACATTCCACAACATTACCTATAACTATAAATGTTACTATTACTATAAAGTAACTATAAAAAGCCCTTTATTAAATGAAAATAGAATCACATTGCCCTGTCATTGACTTTTTTTTCTATAACATATCTGTTTTCCCAATCCATCACTTTATTCTCATCATTCCTGAACATTTACATCTGCCCTATAAAATTCCTGTACATATTATTTTACAAAGTAACCCCCCCTCCCCCCTCCCTGTCTGTCTCAGATACGGAACCCGGTCACGTCCCGGGCAGCATCAATATGCCTTTTCCTTCCTTCATGGATTCTTCAGGACTGGAGCGTCCGGTAGAGGACCTGATGAAAATGTTCCAAAATGCAAGTGTCGAACTTCAGAAGCCCTTCTGGGTGATGTGTGGTTCAGGGGTCACGGCCTGCCACATTGTTCTCGGTGCACACCTGTGTGGACACCAGGACGTGTGCCTGTACGACGGCTCATGGTCCGAGTGGTTCACCAGGGCGGCACCGGAGCACATCATCTCTGAGGGGAAAGGCAAAAAGCAGTGAGAGACAGAAACAATAAATATTTCAGCTTGGGTCTTAGATCATAAAGGTGGAACGCAGATGTGAAAGTGCACTTTAAAAATTATAAATCAGTGCCTTGTGTATTGCTTTTAACGAATTAGCTATTTGACCATGTTTATAATTCACAGTAATGACAGGAAGTGAATGCTTGTATTTAAGAACATAAATGGTTAAACTTAGTGTTACTGATTTTGAACCTGTGCACTACATTTATGTTCTGCTGTAAAATTCAGTAATACACTGTGTGTAATTAAAAAGCTGAAGGACCTTCTGTAGTGTTCACTGACTGAGTTCACTACATACTGAATGGTTTAAAATACTACACCTGAGTAAACTGTAGCTTTGCTAATGTGCTAACAATCTGTTGTTGTTGTTAAATTTTACTTAAATTTTAAGACAACACTATTTTCTTAGTATCACTAAAGTCCAGATATAATTAGAAAGTGTGTTGGAATAATGTTTAGCAATTGTTTAGCAGCAGGGTGAGGACTAGGCAAGCTGTCAGAGAACAAGTTGGTGGAATTCTACCAAATACAGAGGACAGAGACTGCAGTGCTGTTTAAATCCACTAGATGTCCACAATGTATTAAATATTACTGTTTGTCTGGATTAGTTCAGCCTACAAAAGAAGCTTGTAAAGTGGTACTAGATTTATGGCATTTGGCAGACACCCTTATTCAGAGGGACTTACATTCAGGTAACTGAGTAGTTGAGGGATAAGGCTCTTGCTCAAGGGTCAACAGTGGCAGTGGTTCAGTGCTGGAACTCATGACCATCTGCTCAGTAGACCAACGTTTCAACCACTGAGCTACCGCTGGCATATTGGGAGTCTGTAACAAAAAATGTATCAGCAGAATAACACATTTGTATTTTGTATTTATGTAAAATAAAATGTACTGAGTATTGTTTAGATCGATGTAAAGAGGCTATTTCAAATATAGGCTTCTGAATGGGCTTCGTCTGAACTCGCACACTTAAATGGAACCAATGTAATGAAACCAACTACTACGTAATGGAAGTTATGCTATAAAAACACAAATGCATTCACTATTTGGCATCTAATTATCTACCATTACTACAGGAAGTAACATTCTTACTTTATTCCTCCAGGGACAGTCAGCATCTCCATAATTGTATGTGATCTCCTCTCCTGGTGCTATGTCTCTCAAAGCAAAGAGGCACAAATGGGGCTTTCCGTGCACAATGACTTTCTTCAATTTGCAGTTGGGGTTAATGTGGTCATCATTAACCAGTCGTCCAAGGGAGCCATCATCCCTTGCAGCATCAATACTGAATTTGAACAAACAGAAGATTTTAGTGACCAAAATGAAATAACAAAAATATAATAATCATCAGATTTTACATTAAACCAAACATTAAATACTTTGTCACAGTGTCAATGTTGCACATATTATTATTATTATTATTATTATTATTATTGTAGTAGTAGTAAGATAGTAAGTATCTTATTAAGTAAGTATTATTATTGTAGTAGTAGTAAGTATACATATATATATATATATATATATATATATATATGTGTGTGTGTGTGTGTGTGTGTGTGTGTGTGTGTGTGTGTGTGTGTGTGTGTGTACTCACGTCCAGAATTTTCTGTGCCACATGAAGTCCAACATAAATCCTTTTAGGTGTTTGTGGTAAAGCCGCTGTCTTCTTTGGCTTTCAATGGAATTGATCAGGTCTCCCCTGTATTCCGCCATGAACTCTCCTTTACGGAAGTGCACCTCGGTAAACACTCCCCTGCCTTGTTTAGGAAAGACAAAGTGTGTTAAATAACCCACTATTTTATCACGGATAAGTGCAAGTTCATTTATATGGTTTACTCACCTTTAAATGAATCAATATATTTGACATCAAGCCCTGTTCTGTCACAGCCGGTGGTGATGTGAAAAATGGCGTCATTTGTTGGGCTCCTTGTCATATTCATCTTCAGACTCATCTTCAAAGTCAAGACTTGTGAATACATCTCTGTGGAAGGTACATTAAATCTTCATAAGCAATCTAACATTAGCAAAATTAATGGACAGATATATGGAAATAGATTAAATGCCTCATCAGGGCTGAGCTAGCTAACAAGCTACAATAAGTATTAGCTAACTTGCGCTAGCTTGTTACTGAGCTAACAACATGCTATGGAAACCATAATGTTAAATACTATAAAGAGTTTACACTCCAACACAGTTTATTTAATAAAACCTTTTAGTGGTATAAACTTTTAAAACGTTTCATCTCAAGGTGAATATTAACTCATAAACTTTGGACGCTGTGCTAATTACGCTGACCCCACCTGTGCCTCATTAAACTTATAGACTCAACAACATACTACTTCATTGGCTCAGAGTTCCAGTAAATGATTCCTGCTTCAACCAGTCAGAATTCAGCATTTCTGTACTACATCATCAAGTGTGCGAGCACAATTGTTTTTACAGTCTTTGGCCAGAGGGGGAGTGTAAACAGTTGAGGCAACTCCCAGGTATACACACACACACACTTTTTTCGGGTGTATGTCAATGCTGAGGACTAATGAGATTTTAAGGGGGGGGAGGTGTTCAGCTCGATAAAATAGACATGATGCAACGCTTAATATTGTGGGGACTCGATTTTAGGTCCCCAAAATAACAAATGACCCCACTGTATTGGTGTGTAAACAGGTCATGTTGTAAGGTTTGCGAACACAGACACACACACACTCACAGACATACACCCCCCCCCCCCCCCCCCCCCCCCCCCACACACACACACACACACGCACACACACACACACACACGCACACACACACACACAGAAAGAGAGAGCGAGAGCGAGAGCGAGAGACGGAGAGAGAGTACGGACGCACATTCCTGTTATTAAATTGTTTTTCTCTAAAAAATAAAGTTAATCCACTGCTTTTCTCAATTGTGTCCATCATTTAACCAACAGTTTAATTAATTACATGATAAAAAAAAATAAATTAAACCTGAGGTTTAGGTTTCCTTTGAAATGAAAAAATGGCTTTGCATTTAAAAAAAAAAAAGCACATAGTGTGCATATATACTGATTTTTTTGTGAGAAATATCAATTATTTAAACACGCAACCAACCATTTCTTTAAATACTTTTGTGGGAAGAAAACAAAGAAATTTTAAACTTTTAAACTTGCTTTTTAAAAGACGCATGATTTTTGGTAACAGGACTGAGAAAAATGCGTCCATCTCCCACTTTGAAAACTTGTAAAAAATTAAATAAAGTTACCCGAGATTGACCAGTATACATCTTGAACAGTGGAAAATGTCTAATCTATTAGATTCAGTGTTGAAAAAAGATTTTAAAAAAAAATGAATTTTAATTTTTAAAAGTTACAACAGGCAAATGTCGCCCATTCGGTGGAATGGCGCCTAACGAGTTTCAGTTACTTTAAAAACTAAGGTAACTTACAATTCCGCCACCACACTGCATCGGATTGGTTCAATTACGTTAGAATCTTAAACAGAATTGTACAGAACAGGCTTAAGAGGCCTTAACAGGCTCCTATTAATGCTGAATAAACTAAATTCTTTTCTATTTTAACCCTAACTTCTTTCTAGATATTTTTAAACGAGGCGGTTCCCTGACAAAAAAGAAAGAAAGAAACAGCACAAAAGAAGAAAAACCCGTCTTTCTTACCTTTTCCTGCTTTTTTTTTTCAGGAATCCCTCGCTGGATGTCTCGCCAACGTAAGAAAAAAAAGAAGCCGCCGATCTCGAAGATCTCAATGAAGAGTAGCTTTATTGCAGAATGGCAATGGCGAAGTTCGTGAAGCACTTCGGGCTCCTCGGAGTCAAAATGCGCCCTGAACGAACTCACAGACCTTTCATACAGTATTTCAAACCAGGGTTTCTGCATGTAATGTAAATGCAGTTTCACTCAAATGTAAATGAAGGGTGGCATTTGATGTGATCACTTTCCATTCTCATGGTACTGGTGGCGTTAAAGGTGTGAACCCCACATGGTGAGGCGATAGGATTGTCTAGACAGATCTCTTTCTGAAAGATAATTAAACTCATGTAACCCTTTGTTCATGGATGGTTCTTGATGGCCCACTGCCTCTCCCACGATGTAACTGATTGAATGTCCATTCAGGTGGCGTTAAACACGTATTTCCGAGTGAATTAACAATAAAATACTACTTATCTACAATTAGATCTAATGACACGCCTAAAGCATAAAACAAGGGCATTATAATTATCACAGGTTTATTATTCAGGCTCCTGGTTAAATGTGTTTTATAGGGAATTATTTTACTTAAACTTACTTTGCTACTGTCTTACACATAATAAAGTCTCTACATAATTCTTTTTTGCAGCTGGAAAATATTCTTCTAAAGGAACAACTTGTATCATATCGTCCACTTTTCTTACATTTAAGAAAGAGTCACACTATATGCTGTGATTCTCTTCATTTATTTTTGTAATCAAACAATTTTTCAAAACGATATATACACTAAATTCTCCCTGTGTTTTTATCAATAAAATTGAATTTTTCTCACTCACTACACATCTGCACTAATTCTAATTCAATAGATATCTTCTGATAGATATATTGTCTTTTGTAAAAATAAATAAATAAATAAATAAATAAAAATGCACAAAAAAATTTAATAATAATAAGAAGAAGAAGAAAAGAAAAAACTAATTTACTAATACGACCTAATTTGAAAAAGCCACAATTGTTAAACTAGACCAACTGTATTTTTGAATTTAATATGCTTCATTTATAAAAACGTGGTGAATGAGACACAGTGTAAAGCTCTTTGTGAACTGCGAAGGTTAAAAAGTGCAGACCAATTACCATATGAGATGGTGTTCATGATTATTACTGCGGAGAAACAGATACATCACCTATGAGAACATTTTGCCTGCAATATTGTTGACCGTTTTTAAACAATCTGCAGCTATTCTTTTAAAAAATGTACAAAATTATTATTGCTCGAGCACGGCAGAGAATGCTTTTGTGAATATTTTTGTATAAATATATTTTGATTGCAACGTGTGTTGATGAGGTTGGTTGTAACCTTCAAAACAGAGGAACGTCATTGGTCTCCATGCCAGCGATAAAGTTCCAGGTCAAAACCATAGATCTGAACGATATCCGCGTTGTTTTCCTGTTCTAAATTCAATTCTACATTTTTTGAAACAACAGGTAAGTCCTCAACATTCTCAGTTTGAGTTTAAGGAAACATTTTCTCATTTGTTTTCAGCAGGTCTCTTCTATTCCTTCTGAAGATGTGAGTGTCTGGCATTTGAACTAGGTAATACCTTAGCTGTTCATGTTTGTCAGGTATGACTTGTCTGTTTCTCAGTCTACTACGCACCTCTTTGAAAACTCTTGGTATCGGTAGTTTCTCCTTCCCATGATTAACTCTGCAACACCTCCAATGGTGTGTTTTTGTACTGCAAGAAAGCTATGTATTGATCTCTGTTCCTGTCTTGTGCTTTCTTCAACAGATTTTTTTTTTTTTATCGTTTGTGCTGCTCTCTCTGTTTGATCATTTTTGTTTGAACATGTTTGAACCCCCAGCTGGCTGCAAACTCTTGCATTTCAACACTTCAAGCTATCTACCATTATCTGTGAAGAGTTCATCTGATACTCCATGTCTGGCGAACATTGATTTTAGAACAATGACTTTGCACACTATCCACACACAGAAGCACACCACACCAGAATGTCATCCATTACATTAACAACTCCTTCCAATCCTTCCAGATGCACCTTTGGAACACCTCTGGAGTTGATGAAATCCCAAAAGGAAGCCTTGGAAAACTATACCTCCCGAACAGTGGGTTAAATGTACAGAGTTTAGAACTGTCATCATTCAGTTGAATTTGACAAAATCATTGATTTCCATGCACCACTAAATATATCTTGGCTCTAGCCATTTCTGCAAGAATCTCAAGTGATTTGAGAGGATTGTGCTCCTTTCTTATTGCTTTGTTTATGCAGACTTTAAACCTGGTTAACCACCGAAACTGGCTTCGTGAAACAGGCCTCAGAGGAGGACAGAGGAGAACAAATACTGCTGACTCCAGACGGAGATAAAATCACAGACCCCAGGACCCCATGTACATCTAATCCCATTCAGATTAGGGCTGAAGATTCTTCATTAAACATATTTTCTATTGCAAAGAACCACTGCTTTTTTAAATACTTTATCTTTATTTGTACAAAAATCTGACTTGCAGTTTTGCAAAGTAGCACATGATTATACTGATTGAAGAATCCACAGAAGTAGTTATAACATACACTTTATGTCAAAAATTGATTTATGACCCCCCTCACGTTGTATAATTTATGGTCTCGTGAAGGTCGCATGAACATGTGTGGTCATGTTTATGACTTTTTTTTTCCTGTCCTCTGTCTGTCTGTGTGGAGATGCATCTTCCAGGTGTGTATGTGTTTAATGTTTCACGAAGTGATAGGTGCTAACTGGATGTGCGTGTGTGTGTGTGTGTGTGTGTGTGTGTGTGTGTGTGTGTGTGTGTGTGTGTGTGTGTGTGTGTGTGTTGAAAGTTATTAATTAAATTAACAGCCGTGGTTAGAACGCTGGAGGTGCAGCACGATACTCAGACGATGTGCTCCGCGACGTCTAAACCATGAATGACTATGGGTGTGTATGCTAATGGCTGGAGCCTAGGATTTCACACTTTTTCACACCCCTACCCCTCCTTCAGACCCTCTGCGTGCGTATGTGCGTGCGTTTAATGTTTCACGAAGTGATAGGTGCTAATGAGATGGGCGTGTGTGTGCGCGTGTGTGACCTGAATCTAATGTTTAAAAAACAAACAAATGGTTAAAGAGCTATGGTTTGTATACTTATCTGTTTTTTATTACAGCAATTATCTGTTATAATGACTGCCCCATGAACTCCTAAAGACACTAGAAGTGTAAATACGAGCTCTCGTGAATGACCCATTAACATGTGTGGTCATTTTTATGACTTTTTGCCTGTCCTCTGTGTGTGTGTGTGTGTGTGTGTGTGTGTGTGTGTGTGTGTGTGTGTGTGTGTTTTCTGAAAAAGCTGTTGGTTAAATAAAAACCGTGGACGGATCAGTTTTTTGTTAAATTGATTGTAAGAGTGTTTCAGTAAATGAACAGACTGATGTTTGTGAAACTGCTGAAACATTTTGTTGATTACGTTGTGGAGAAAAACACTCGTTCTCTTTCACTGAACTGAAATCCCCAAACATTTAAAAACCATCTGAGTTTTTCTTTTGTGGAATCGAATCTGAATATCCTGTGTCATTCTTAACTAACTTTATCCAATAATACTTTATTATACACACATCACATTCAATAATACAGATAACAACATGATCAAAATACGACGACATACAAAAAAAAAAGATCAAATTTTTTTAAAACTGAGCCACTGACTCCAGTCATGAGGGGTAACAACATAAAATACTTGTTTTTATCTGATAGTTTGATAAATTAATTTTAATCTCCCTTGCTAACGGCAGTGTATATACTCCGTGTACAACGCAGACCAACACAAAGAAAGATAAATAATAAATAGTTATATTTATTTAAATAAATAAACATTTTAAATATTTTAAATAAATAGTTTATTTAAATAAACCAAATAATTCAATATATCTGTGTAGTGACTTGTTATGAAACAGTAATTTGCTTCTAAACCTGAGCATGAGGGACACACCTCTTCCTTTCGGGAGAGAGAAGAGCAAAAGACCGCAAAAGAGCATAACGCTATGGATGCCTGGACTAAACCACTTTCTTTCAATAGGTGGGGGGAGGGAGGACAAAACCATTATATTTCACAGACCCTTTTTATGGTTAAACGTATTTATGAACAAGAACAATAATATTTACATAATTACATAATTAATTGATGAAGAAAATTTAAAAAAATAAAATAAACAAAATCTAGTGAAATAACGTTATTGCCCTGTTACACATATCAGCAGTGTGTGTTTTCCTCTGTCCTCCTCTGAGAACATTACAGGCTGAATTACTTTCTGTTTTTCACCGAATTCAGCTGTGTGTGTGTGTGTGTGTGTGTGTGTGTGTGTGTGTGTGTGTGTGTGTGTACTATCTACTACTAAGAGCACTATCACATACAATTCAGTGAACACTGTGCATAAAAATAGAATAAAACACTGCTCATACCATTTCAAACATATGTTTAATGAATTATATAAACTCTCAATATGAGGAAATATTACTTTAGGATGTTTAAAAAGGTAATTGTGAATTAAGCGCACACAAAGCTATTCCTGAGCAAGTGTAGGTCTGTTCGGCACATGGTCAGCAATGACACACTAGCATTTTGGTATCGTTTGCTCACGGGACTACTCGGCAAGTCAAGCTGAATTTCAGAACCTTTAGGGGCGAAAATAAGATGCATGTTCCCACTGCTGTGATTGGTCACTCTTAACTAATCCCAATACATCCACAAACAGACCTTGTTGCACATCTCCACTCTTCTCGGCTTTCCACCAGATTTTGCAGTGTGGCCAAAAAAAGGTTAAAAAGGGAAACTGTAAAGCTTCTGCATACATAGACATTGAACATAATTGTGTGCATCCAACCTTTGTGGTAACAGTTTGGGAAAGAACCACATATGGGTGTGATGGTCAGGGATACACATACTTTTGGCCATACAGTGTATATGCAAAGTACTATATATGTGATATGTGCATCAGTACACACAGAAATATATTCATAAAGTGTATAATGTACTTCATGTGTACTAATAACTGTGTCTACAAACTACATTCAAAGTACACAAATAACACAAAATTAAGTAATTTAAGTTAACTTAAATAGCTAAGAAATTTAATTTAAGTAAAGCATTATTTAAAAAAAATCTATATTAATTTAAGATGTATTTAAACAGATTAAATAGATTAATTACAATTGAATAATTACAAATACAGAGCTGACTTGGCTTGGGTTTATTCGATGTGTTTCATTCGCTCCTGCTTAACTGTCATAATCTAAACCACTTGATTTGAAATTGTAGAGGCTCCTGAATACATTTGCTTATTGTCTGTTTTGTATCTGGAGGTGGAGACACTGACAGTTGCAGGTTGAGTTTTTTTCCTACAACATGCAAACAAATCCAAAACGTAAGGCAAGATCAAGGTCAGGATACGAGCAGAAGTCTGTCAGAGTAACCAGGGCAAAGACATGAACCAATAAACCAAAAAAGGAATCATAACCATAAAACACTATGGCAAGATAATTTAGCTTGGTATCAGCAGTGGGAGAAGATGGTGCGTTTCTTTCAGATGGTGTCCAACATCGTGAAAACCAACCTGACCAGAACCCTTACAGATTTTGTCTCCACATCTGAGAAGACACAATCACTTTCCTACAATGCAAAGCTCTTCTCCAAAGATCTGCTCTATAATCAAGCCTTTCATGCCACTAACATCGCCAGTCTCGTCCACATGATCTCTACAACCTACACCGAGGTGTCCACCAAGCACATCATGGATCGTGTCAGCTCTCTGGGAAAACTGATGGCCATGGACAAGGAAAAGCCAGAGTTTCTTTCTGAGCGTCTGCAGTTACAGAATTCCTGCGACGAGGCTCAGAAAGCCATCTTACGCCTTGTCCTCAAGAACAAGGATGAGTTTGAAAGGAAGAGTCTTGCAAGACTGGAGAAGATTGATAAAGAGCTGCTCGCAATTCTCCCTGCTGCTGCTCCAGAAGAGATAAAGAGCATTCAAGCAGCTGTTAAAAGTGGATTCACAGAGGGAAGAGGAAGTAGACTACTTCTGAGTGAATTAACAATAAAATCCTACTTATCTACAATTATATCCAATGAAACACCTAAAGCATAAATCAAGCGCATTATAATTATCACAGGATTATTATTCAGGCTCCTGGTTAAATGTGTTTTATAGGGAATTATTTTGCTTAAACTTTCATTGCTAATTTCCAGAGGTGGACAGTAACGAAGTACATTTACTAGAGTACTGTACTTAAGTACACTTTTTGAGTATCTGTACTTCACCTGAGTGTTATTTTTTTCTGGAAACTTGTGACTTTAACTTCACTACATTTAAAAGACAAATATCGTACTTTTCACTCCACTACATTTTTATCAAGGTCCGTTCTACTTGATAGTAGGTGACTATATAGCAGTAATGACTTTTCTCACTTGCAGGTGACAGACAGCCTATCAATAATCACTCTTGTAGTGTCACATGTCGTGAATTTCAGTGATTTCCCAGCATTTTTGGAACACTGATCAGTTGGCAAAGTGGAAAAAGCAGTGCGCGAATCCATGGTCATACTTATAAAGTATGCTCCAGTTTTCTGAAAAGGTCAAAGATTCTTTTCGTTTTAAATGTTTGCTTTGTTTGCCTAAAACAAACCAAATCACAGCCTTCAAAAACTCGCCGTCCAACCCGTGGAAGCATATTGAGGTATTTAAACTTTTAATTTCTTATGAAAGCTTGGAAATGTCCGTGCTTTAGAGTTAAAGCTTCAGTACGAAGTCTGGTTGGTCAAATGATTTATGGATTTGCCCGCCAAGTTGCCATAGCCTTGTGGATACACCGTTTAAGCATAGCTAATGTTCGACAATTGTGTTAGTTAGCACGCAAAAGCGTGAATTCAAATGTAAATGAGTTTAAGAGTTAAATAAGTTAATATCTTGTAACGTTTATAGTTTTTTTGCTACCTTGCACAATTACTATAGTTATGTGTAGAGCTGTACGATTAATCATAAAAAGATTGCGATCTCGATTTGAACACCCACACCATCTCTTTAACTTTAACTAATAACGATTCGCCTGTCTATTAAACCTTTGACAGAAATCACACCGGGACATTCAGATCTGTGTTGGTGCTGCCGCTGAGCCACAGAGAGAGAGAGCAGTTATCATTTCTATAGGTTTAGTAACATTCTAAAAGCTCTTTATTCCACAGATAATACAAGCTAGTCAGCGAATTCAGTAGGTTGCTTCAGAGACATAAGGTATTGTAAGTATTACATACAACGATGCAACAATAATAAAACAATGTGTTGACATGAAAAAGGAAATTTACTTCTGATACTCAAGTACTTTTAAAAGCAAGTACTTCTGTACTTTTACTTAAGTAAAAATCTGTCTTTACAACTTTCACTTGTAATGGAGTAATATTTGACCAGTAGTATCTATACTTTCACTCAAGTAATGGAGTTGTGTACTTTGTCCCCCTCTGCTAATTTCTTAAAACATACATAATAAAGTCTCTACATAATTATTTTTTGCAATTAACTGGAAAATGTTATTCTAAAGGATGTACTTGCATTGTATCATCCACTTTTGGTACATTTAATTGACTACATTTACAGCATGTGGCAGACGCCCCTATCCAGAGCAACTTACATTGATTTTATTTATACATCTGAGCAGTTGAGGGTTAAGGGCCTTGCTCAAGGGCCCAACAGTGGCAGCTTTGCAGTGCTGGGATTTGAACTCACGACCTTCCACTCAACAGCCCAACATCTTAACCACTGAGGTACCACTGCCTTTCATGTCAAATCTTCCATTCTAATTGCACTCATATTACAAATATTACGAACACTTGTAATATTCTCGTGTATAATTTATGCTCTGCGACAAAGTGACACATTTATTTTGCACTTTTGGTATGTGAAGTAACTGTTGCACCTTATAACGTATTACATTTTTCATTATCTTTGCACTAAACAAAAAAGAGATATTTCTTACTTACATGTAAAAAATTTATGACTTTGTGCTCAGACATTTCTTATTTGATAACGAGTTCGTCAAAAGTAGATCAACTGTGTTTTTGAATTTAAAATGCTTAATTTATAAAACATGTGATTGCATATTTGTTTGTTAAATGAGTGAAGTTTACAAATGTGCAACCCCAATTCCAAAAAAAGTTGGGATGCTGTGTAAAATGTAAATAAAAACAGAATGCAATGATTTGCAAAACTTATAAACCCATATTTTATTCACAATAGAACATAGAAAACATATCAATGTTTAAACTGAGGAAATGGACCATTTTAAGAAAAAAAATGAGTCAATTTTCAATTTGATGGTGTTACTAAAAAGAAACAGCTGGAGGAACGTTTTGCAACTAATGAGGTTAATTGGCAACAGGTCAGTAACATGATTGGGTATAAAAAGAGTATCTTAGAGAGGCGGAGTCTCTCAGAAGTAAAGATGGGATGGAATCTGGATGGAAGCAGATGTTGCTCTGAAACCTGTATATATCTTTCAGCATTGATGGTGCCTTCCAGATGTGCAAGCTGCCCATTCCATAGGCACTAGTGAACCCCCATACCATCAGAGATGCAGGCTTTTGAACTGCAGATGGTCCCTCTCCGCTTTAGTCCAGAGGACGCGGCGTCCTCGGTTTCCAAAAAGAATTTCAAATTTCGATTCGTCTGACCACAGAACAGTTTCCACTTTGCCTCAGTCCATTTTAAATAAGCTTTTGCCCACAGAAGATGACGGCGTTTCTGGATCATGTTCACATTTCACGCGTTTGTGGATGGCACGGCGAACTGTGTTCACAGACAATGAGTACTGAAGGTGTTTCTGAGCGCATGCAGTGATTTCCATTACAGAATCAGGCCTGTTTTTAATCTCCAGATTCTTGGAAGCTTTTGATGATATCATGTACTGTAGATGATGAGATATTCACAGTCTTCGCAATTTTACGTTGAAGGACATTATTCTGAAATTGTTCCACAAATGCTAGACGCAGTTTTTCGCAGATTGGTGAACCTCTGCCCATCTTTACTTATGAGAGACTCCGCCTCTCTAAGACGCTCTTTTTATACCCAGTCATGTTACTGACCTGTTGCCAATTAACCTCCAGCTGTTTCTTTTTAGTAACACTTACTTTTGTTGCCCCGTCCCAACTTTTTCGAGACGTGTTGCTGCCATCAAATTCATAATTACCTTATTTTTTTCTTAAAATGTTACATTTCCTCAGTTTAAACATTTGATATGTTTTCTATGTTCTATTGTGAATAAAATATGGGTTTATGAGATTTGCAAATCATTGCATTGTTTTTATTTACATTTTACACAGCGTCCCAACTTTTTTGGAATTGGGGTTGTATTTCTTTAAAGGTCACATTTCATATCTGTGTGTGTTTACAAATAATAAGCTTATAAAACATGATACATTTATTTGTTACTGTTTAGCACCATAAATATGCTATTCTGATTTATATTCAATCAACTGAATATTATATCATATGCACATCAACTATGTTACTCAACTACAGTGCATGTTTACTATATTACTTTATGCTACTGGTTGTACATTAATATGTTACAATTACATTACTCAAGTCAACAATGTTTCTCATGTCAATGCCATGATATTATTATATTATTATAATATAATATATTAAATATTACCCAAAGATCATGAATATCACATTCGTTATTCATGTCAACTGTTACTCATGTTACGTTTCATATCATCTACATTACTCAGATACAGAATGTTATCTCTGTCGACTACAACGTTATTCGTCAACTAGGTTACTCTTTTCAACTACGTCACTCATGTCTTAGTTATTCATATTATCTATGTTATTCATGTCCAGAAACTTTCCAGTTACTACAACAAGGTTACTCATGTCAACCATAGTACTCATTGTAGTGACTATTAAAAACAAATATCTTCAAGTCTTTGTCATGTTCCTCAAACCATTCCTGAACAATTTTTGCAGTGTGGCAGGGCACATTATCCTTTTGAAAGAGGCCATTTCCATTAGAGAATACTGTTGCCATGACGAGGTGTACATGGTTTGCAACAATGTTTAGGTAGGTGATACTGGTCAAAGTAACAACCACATGAATGCCAGGACCCAATGTTTCCCAGCAGAACACTGCCCAGAGCATCATTCTGCCTCTGCTGGCTTGGCTTCTTCCCATAGTGCATCCTGGTGCCATCTCTTCCCCAGGTAAGCGATGCACACGCACCCGGCCATCCACATGATGTAAAAGAAAACATCAAACCAGGCCACCTTCTTCCATTGCTCCATGGTCCAGTTCTGATGCTTATGTGCCCATTGTAGGCACTTTCAGTGGTGGACAGGAGTCGGCATGGGCACTCTGACCAGTCTGTGGCTACGCAGCAAGCTGCAATGCACTGTGTGTTCTGAAACCTTTCTATCACATACAGCATGAACTTTTTCAGCGATTTGTGCTACATTAGCTCTTCTGTGGGATCGGACCAGATGGGCTAGCCTTCGCTCCCCAAGTGCGAATAAGAAGTGAAATAACTTCTTGTAGGCATTTTGCATAATTGTGCACCAGGCTTGCTGGAATTTTTGACTACTCTGCCATGCAATATTTTTTCAACTGCAAGATGTTTGAGGGTTTTCTTGCATATACCCCCACAACATTGGGATTCAAATCCGGGTTTTGACTAGGCCATTCCATAACCCTCCATTTCTTTTTTTTTAGCCATTCCTTGGTGGATTTGCTAGTGTGCTTAGGATCATTATCCTTTTGAAAGGTCCACTTTCAGTTCAGCTTCAACTTTCAAACAGATGGGCTCACGTTATCTTCAAGCACTCTTTAATATGATGCAGAATTCATAGTTGAAACAATGAATGCGAGGTGTCCAGTCCCTGACGCAGTAAAGCAACCCCAAACCAGAGTTTCCATTAGCTGTTTTTTGACCGTTAAAAATTCAAAACATCCGATAAAAATCAGAGAACACAATGTCTGGTTAAAATATTAGCATAAAGCAAACATACATTAGACAAAGTAAGTTTGCAATTGCACACCTAAATAAGGTTTCTTTGTCTGCACAAATATTGTATCAGTGTATTCTGATTTGATCGCATTATTCAACACATTCATCCACACACACACACACACACATGTTTTTGTGCTGGTCACCTGTCTGTCTGTCTGTCTGTCTCTCTCTCTCTCTCTCTCTCTCTCTCTCTCTCTCTCTCTCTCGACCATTATGGGAGGAACTGAAAGCACAAACAGACACACACAAGTAAACTCAGGCTCATCCAACACAGGTCAAAATCATGCATTACCTGCTGATTCAACCCACCTCCTCTCTGTCCACATCTGACGCTCGACCATGGCCCCACCCCACAATCACACATTAGTCCAAAATGTTACAGTGCAAAATAAACACCGAAATGAGATAAACACCATATTTTTTCGCCAGCTTGTCCGGTAAACTTTATCATTCCCGGACACATTGGCCGACACCAAAATTTCTTTGCAGAAACTCTGCCCCAAACCATAACATTTCCACCACTGTGCTTCACAGTTGGTATGAGGTGCTTCTCCCGAAAAGCTGTCTTTGGTCACTGCCAAACAGGGATTTCAATCCCTGTGTTGCAATTGGTTGTTTCCCTCACGTGTCTGCTCTTGGGCTGAATTTGCTGGGATGGTCAGTCCTGGACTAATTGGCAGTCGTTTGAAATCTGCACCAATTGTAGATGATTTTCCTTACAGTGGAATGATTTATTACAAATAATTTGGAGATCTTTTTAATTAAATTCAATTTCAATTCAATTTTATTGTACAGCACTTTTAACAATGGTCATTGTCCCAAAGCAGCTTTACATAAATATACATGATATAGATTTTAAATGTACGAATTTATCCCCAATGAGCAAGCCAGAGGCGAAAGTGGCAAGGAAAAACTCCTGAGACGATATGAGGAAGAAACTTTGAGAGGAACCAGACTCAAAAGGGAACCCATCCTCATCTGGGCGACACCGGATAGTGCGATTATAAATAAATAAATCCCTTCTATAAATGGGCTAATGCTACATGGTCAAATAGCAGTTGTGTAACCAGGTAAATTCATTACAATTTTTACACAAAGTCTGTTTTGTTGAACTTCTCCACTGTCCACTGATGCAGACTTGAGTGCAAAACTGTTTGTGGCAATTGTAGTTGTAGCCATCATAGCATAACTGTTCATATGAATTGAGGTCCAAAGCCATCTTTATGGTTTTTAAGTTGTACCATCCTCAGTAATCTCAATGATCTTCAGGCTTCACCGTGTGGGGCCATCCTCAGCAGCAGCATGTGACTTCCAATTGATGAGATCTCCAACCAGACATCAGAATGGATCAGGCAGGTCCGGAGAGCAGAAGAGGTCAGGATCACTGGCATCTCAGGAGTAACATGTGTAGCTCGACAGAAAGAGAGAGAGAGAGAGAGGGAGAGAGAGAGAGAGAGAGAGAGAGAGAGAGAGAGAGAGAGAGAGAGAGAGAGAGAGAGAGAGAGATTATTAGGTATGCTTATTGTCCCATAATGGTTAAGGACAATGTACTTTGTGTGAGTGCAAGCAGGGACTCTGGCAAGACTAGCTATGACAGCATAACTAAAAGCTAGAGCCAGAAGGGAACACAGACATGAGGGCTTCCTGGGACATAAGGCAGCCAGCCACTCCACCATCAACAAACCTGGGTGAAAGTGGGAGGGTGACAGCATCCAAACATCTCAGTTCACCACAACACACTATGCCTGTGAGACCTCTAGATCTGCTCCTTCACCTAAGAAAAAAACTATTCACAAAAAGCTTGACTACACAAGTTTTCAGCCTGGAATTAAACACTGAGACTGTGTCTGAGTCCCGAACACTAATTGGAAGGCTGTTCCATAACTGTGGGGCTTTGTAAGAGAAAGCTCTTCCCTCTGCTGTAGCCTTCACTATTCGAGGTACCAACAAATAGCCTTTTAAATCCTTTGCCAGACTCATAGGCGTCCACAGGCTTTTTCTGAAGGTCTTACATAACTCTTTAGACCTTGGCATGATGACACCACACACCTCAGCAGCAAAGGGAACACCAGACACTAGTTGAAAAAGGTTTAAATAAGACAGGTTTCACCTGCACTCCCTAAACTAAGCAGGTTCTAATCACTGGCACCCAATCTTCAACACCTGATTCTAATTTTATAGATTTGAAGGTGTGATAAATGTAAGGGAGTAGCTACTTTTTCCATGTGACTGATCTGTTTTTTAATTTAAATTTGTTAAATCTGGTTGGAGCTTGGTAGGGGAGGCCACCACGTTGGACTGTTCTCATCATAGAAGATGTTGAATGGCTGAACGGGTTTCTCTAATAGGCTGGCCCTTCCCAAAATAATTTCCAGGAATTTAAAGTCCCCTTTCCCATAAATCACTCTGGCCCATTGTTCCTGTGGCGGCCAGACGCTAGGCCCACTGTCGGGCTTGGCCAGAGAGCTGGGACAACATAAAAACGAGCCACCGTTTCTCTTCAGGCTTGGGGTTTGAGAGGCTGGAAAAATATATTTGGCTCTGCAGCAGAAATCCTTTAAAAAAGGTCTCAGAGCTCAGAGCCCAGGATTCTTTATTGTAGAAAATCGCTGCAAGCTTTCCTGCTTTATAGTGTAACAGTATGGCTAAAATTGACATACTGGTTTGGACTCTTAAGATTATTCTGGTTGTCACAGGTAATCCATAGTTAATGTGATGAACTACACCATGTAGTTACTCTAGTAGGCGATCTGTATGAAACTGAAGGTAATTGACTGTATACATCCGCTATAAATTACCTTGTGACCAACTGGTTAGTATTAATTGCAAAAGTGACTAAGAAGAAGGAAGCGTTGAGAAAAGTTCTAACATCATCTGCGTAAATAAGGTCAATCTTCACCAGATCAGCAAAACTTGTAAAATAAATAAATAAATAAATAAATAAAGAACAATTTTTTAAATTGAGAGAGAGATGGGAAACATCAATGAGAAAATGAGAATGAGCAGATACAACTAGAACACATACTATTCAAAACAGGATCAATGAACATAGATACAGAGGAAGAGCATAGCAGTGGACACCATTCACCAGCCTCAAGAATAAGAAAGCAAGAGTGGGGGAAAAAAACATGCACAGAAAACAACAGCTTCTGGAAAACTGTTTTATTTTCAAATGACTCCAAATGTAACAGAAGTATATTTTTTCATGAAGGATAATGATCCAAAGAGCCCTGACCTAAACCCTATAAAGCATATATAGGATGCAATGGAGAAGACATTAGGAGATTGTCGCTCTAGTTTGGATGAACTGAAAGTTTTGTTGGTTGAAATTATCTTGTGCTTATATTTAGTGGGTTTTAATGCTCCTGCAAGTTACTCTTTCAGCATAAACAAAAGTAAAGTAAGCCTGCAGTCTATAATTTATTCTTACAGACATGGTGTACTATCAGTTTAAACATATTTTCTATGACAAAGAACCATTGCTTTTATTAGACCTTTATCATTATTTGTACAAAAATCTGACATGCAATTTTGTAAAGTAGCACAAGATTATATTGCTTGAAGAATCACAGAATATCCATTATTCAGTGAATTTCTGTTAAAACAACATAACCATTGTTAAGTGGTTTTATTCTTAGCGCTGTCCTCTGAGGCACAGATGGCTGCCAATCGCTGGCTGTTCTCCTTCATCTGATCGAGGAGCCTTGGCAGGTCATTGTCGTAGAGGAGCTTATTCCCTGTGATTTGCTCTGTGGCCTTCATCACATCCTCCATCACCTTCATCACAGGCTCCTGGAGGATGAATCTGCGAGTCTGATGTTCAGTCACACTGGCCCTCCCGCTCAGAACAGCCAGGAGGTGGATGGCACTTCTCACTTTCTCCTGGAACTCAGCTACAGACTCTATTTGCTTCTTCACCTTCTTTATTTCTTCATGTGTCTGCTTCAGCTTGTCATCTTTCTGACTGATTTCATCCCTGGTCTGGGAAATCTTGGACTCGTAATCAGACACTTTACTTTGATATTTTTTCACTTCGTTATCAGACTTTCTCACTTCCTCTTCAGCCACTCTGATAGCATGTGCTGCTTGATCCATTTCAACTCCACCACCAATCACCATGGGAAAACCTACACAGAGAAGGAACAAATGAAATAGTCAGAAGTACCATTCACACATGATTATGATAATGTACAGTATCTAACAGTTCCGATAAATCATTATGTTTATCTATATGCTGTAATTCTCACCTGGTATCCATCCGATGATTGGTATAAATGACAGCCCCACCCCAACATATGTGACTATTTCAGCAGTGTGTTTTCTGCTTTCCTGATACTGAAGTGTCTGTTTTGTTGAATTCAGATTTCTCCTGGCCTGCTCCAGAGCTGTCTGAGAATCTCTGAGTAATTTCTCATTAGATGCCTGCTCTGTCATCAAGTTCTCTAAGGTTTGTTTTGTATCATTCGTCTCACGTTCCAGTTTTCCCTCATCTTGTATCAGTCTCTCCAAGTTTTCATCCAGGCTCTTTAACCCTGAATTGGCCACCTGTTCTGACCTCTGCAGGTGCTGATGAGCCTGCACTATCTGCTGTCTGATGTAGTCGTAGTTGGAGCATTGCCCAGTGATAGGATCTACATCTGCCTTAATCAGGGCCTGATAGACTTCATTAAGGGAGGAGATGCCGTCTTTTAATGGAACAATAACAGCCTCCGCTGTGTTCTTCAGCACAACTCTGCAGATACAAACACAAAATTTCAACACGGAAAATCAAAAAGCCTTAAGGGAAAATATTTTATTTTGGTAATTTCATTTCTGAAAAATGATATTTATTGTTGGATATATTTTTGTTGTAAGCAGTTACTTTTAAAAATCAGTTTAATGTTAAGAATAATTTCTATGTGAATACTAGTATTCAGCTTACTCAGATGAATAAAGCTGGGTCATCCTTATCTGAAACAGAAAGTAACAGTGCTATTGGTGTAAAAATTCAAAAGAGACCATGAGGTCATCATAACAATCCCCTCCAGTGTCTCTAGCCTTTTGTGATATCGCTTACAGAATGCTTTTTATTTTAAAATAAATAAATAAATACTTTACAGATCGAAAGGAAGTTAAATAAAAACAAGACCACCTCTTCATCTCAACTTCACTTTGTACTAGTCTCATGTTACACAAGGTTACATTACATTGTTCTGTTTTTCCAATTTATTTCCTTTTTGTCAGTCATTTTATTTAATTTTTCATAGTTTACCAGTTTGAATCAAAATGCTCACGTTATTGCATATTTAAACGCACTAAAAATGTATATAGTACTCAGAAAAGCAGCATGCAGTATAATTACCTCGTCACGGGGTTTCTTAAAGATAGACCTCTAATTAAAGCCTGAAACTTTGTCCTCTTTCTGTATGCTGTTATTTCTCTTCTAGCTCACCACAGTCAGTCATCTGAGATTTTAAGATCAGCTCCTTTTATACTAGATCGTTGCAGAGGTGGGTGGGGTGAAAGGGGAGGGTTGATTACGGATTACAAATACACAGGGGCTTTCTGTTTTGTGACACTGCTCCATTTGGGTTGCAGAGCTGGTAGAGATCCTCCCCACCTTCACTGAAGACTATCAGGATATCAAGGTAGGAAGAGAGACACTGTTCTGAACAAATTTTTTTACTTACTGCAAACATTTTTATACAGTTAGGAATGCAAGAAGGAGACAGTGATTTAAAAGCCATTGAATTCTTCATAATGATGTAGAACCGGTGTGTGTGTGTGTGTGTGTGTGTGTGATTTTCTTCAGTGGTTACCCAGGTAAGTTTGTGTTTAGTTTGAGCAAACTCTTTTTTTGGCCTCAGCAGAGTGGATTGGCTTTTAGTGGGTTTCATCGCCATTACCATCACTTATAAGCCATGTCACACTCAGTTGTCATAAATGTCAGACTGTACAACAGTCAAGACTCGTTAAAAATGGACACATGCAAGAAGAATCGTCAGGAGGAGACGTCACACTGCAGGACTGTGCCTCAAAACTTCTGACACTGGCAGAATTTTATCGGAGCAAAAATTTGATCGCAGTGTTCATTAATCAGCTATCGTGTCACTGAACGTGTCAAACTAGCGATCAAAGACTACAGATTTTGGCCTAGGATCATAGGAATCTTTAAGGATTGTCAAAAGTTGTCACATGGCCAAATCATGGCCAAAGTCGTACAGTCTGCACCCAGCTTTATACGCTACACGGCTAACCTGCTCCGGAGCAGGCTTTATCCTGGGTAAGAAAACTCTAACCCAACTTGGACAAATCAGCTGCGAGCAAAGTGAGAAAAATCTGAAGCATGTAAGTTAACCCTTTAGTGTTTGTAGTGAAGGCTTCACCGTTTGTGGAGAATCCTGTGGACCTCACTTCGAAGGGAAAGAACTGTTACACTCTTAAAATAGATGTGTTAAAAATAGCACATCATATGTTAAATGTGACGACACATTTTGTGTTGCTTTTAACACAGTCAGGGTGTTAGTACATTTAACACATGCTGTGTGTTTAGTACATGTCCACAAAGATGTGTTAAAAAAATTAACACAGATGTGTTGTTTATACTTTTTTCCTTAAAACTATCCTAAAATGCAATTTGTTTGTATGCTAAAATTCTACTGAAATACTCACAAAATAAACAAACAATTGCATAGAATTCAGGTGACATTTATTAAAATCATATTTGTCATGCATTGTTGTCATGCATCTTCTTACAAATCTCCCTACGCTCCCAGAAAGGATGTGTTAATGTCCTACACGCTTTGTGTTATTACTATTTCAACACGTGTTAAATTATCCAATAAATGTGTTAAAAAAAGAAAAAAGTGACCAACACAACATGTGTTAAATTATTGTCCAATCACGTTGCGGACTGCGCTGCTGACGTCATCATCCAACTCTGAACTCGCCTCAAAGTAAATGTTAGTTGCTTTGACCTTTTGATTGTGACCCGTAGTCTGAGTCCTGAGGAGAGAAAACCAAATGACCACAGGGAAGTTAGCGTTCATCACTAATTAGCGTTCATGCTGCTGAAAATTTCTGTCCGAGAGAGCAAAAAGTGTGTTGGTTAGTTGTTAGCTACAAAATATGGACAAATGACTCTGGGCTTCAGCTGAGAAATTGTGTTACAGAATCCCAAACTGTGTAATTTTGGAAATGTGACCTCCGCTCTCCTAATGAACAAAATGGCGCTGTAGACTCAGCAGGAAAAACTTGCAATTATTTATTTTCCCGCCTTTAGCACTTCACCGCCAATTTTTTTGCAAAACCTAATTAAATCAACCTACATTAACATTACAGAGATAGTGGAACGTATGACAACCTACTGTAACCCCATTACCGCGAGTTGTATGCTAAAGTAATGTTATTATCTCAGGTGAGAGTCTGTTAGCATCACTAGCTAACCCTAACTCAGAGCCTCAGATAAGATGCAGATGCAGAGAATGATAGAATAACCTCAGTCCATGTTTCACAGACACTGGTAGTGTGACTCTGACACTGATGAAGCAGTACGTTATATTCACGTTTGAAGCCTTCGTGAGAGGTAAAGTTAATCATCACCTGCTAAGTTATTGTTTTACAATGAATATATTTTCGAGAACTTCCTGCATAAATATCACCAACTCGGCCAGGCATTTTCAGCAGCATTAACGCTAAATACTGATGAACGCTAACTTCCCTGTGGTCATTTGGTTTCCTTCTCCTCAGGACTCAGACATTCAAAAGATCAAAGCAACAAACATTTGCTTATAAAAATGATGACATCTCTGGTCTCTGCCTATTCAGTCACAGACAATGGTAACTCTAGCTGCATTAGCTGTGGAATTTGTTAACAAGCACATTTGGAAAGGTGACCTGCACACATTCCCAAATCCTGCTTTGTAATGACTCTCATTCACAAAGCAATGTTGTGTTCTGGCAGAGTGGCTTGCCGTGAAAAGCACCCCCCAAAAAATCTCTGTTTGTCTCTGTTGGTCCCAGCATCAAATACCTTTGAGAGTATAGTTATAGGACAAGTGGAGCAAGTTTCATGGACATGACACTTATAGCTATATATATGTATACATATATATATATATATATGTATGTGCAATCAAAATTATTCAACCCCCACTGCAAATCAGGTTTACTGTCAAAATTTACAGACTTTCAGCTGTTTGCAATGAACAAATCAAACAAAAGCAATTGAAATAGTTCAAGACAACGAATGCTTCAAATGGCTTCCCCAAAGTCAACTGAAAATGTAACTTATAATGATGAGTTTTCGGGTTAAAAATAAAAATGATGACATCTCTGGTCTCTGCCTATTCAGTCAAAGACAATGGTAACTTTAGCTGCATTAGCCGTGGAATTTGCTAACAAGCATATTTGGAAGCCGGCTGCAGGCCGACCTCCGGATTCCAATCACCATCCAACAGATAGTGAATGACACACTGGTGGTGACGCTCACTTACCGAGATAGGAGTTACACTGGGATTTGATTGCAACAAAAAGTGAGTGTGTTTCATTATTATAATTATTTTGCTTTAAATGCTCTAAGGCCATAAGCTAAGCTAAGCTAATAGGCAGCAAAGTGCACACACTGCTTCTCCATCATCTTGTATGATATAATGCATATATACATTGGTAATTTTATATACAAATGCTCTTCCTCCAGAATGTTTAATTTTAGCGGCAAGAAAAGTGGAATGCTAGTTGTGCCACCCACTAATAAATGTTACTATGGCAATCGGTAGTAGAAATGCCTACTGGCAACTTCATAGTATAGAGGCTGGCAACCTGCAGTGATAAAATCGCTGATGGTGTGAACATACCATTACCCTGCTTGTTTTGTGGCGACTATCTTCAAATGTGCGTTCCTGCATTTGTCAAATAATCAGTGTAATCAATGTAAATGTCAGCTTCATGGAGTGTTAATGTTGGAGCTGAATTTCAGTGTTATAATCTTAAAGTCTGTATAATGTTCAATACATTCACATCTAATTTGTTTGGTGTGGATAAGTCAATCTTTTATAGTTCAGTTAGTTTTGACAGATGTAACCATTGCACCCATAGTGGTGTTGGAATGAATGTCCTTTTATTCTGTTGGCATGATTGTGTAAATGAGTCCAGATGTGTGCAATCAGTAGGAAGTTGAATGTGATAGAGTTTGTGATAGCTGTTGGGTGTTGTAGTCTTCCGCAGTCATGTTTGTAGGTGGCTCTGTTTGAAGCATTACCAATTTCTGTGTTGATGTGACATTTTGTACCAGAAAGTGGGGGAAGGAAATTTCCAAAAATCCAGGTTATAAAATCTGTGTTTTTTCTGTTTGGATTACAGAGCTGGGCAGAGAACCTCATCCACACCTTCACTAAAAGTTTAACCGGACATCAAGGTAAGAACACTGAAGTTCCTGAAGTTATTCACTGAAGTTAATATACAAAAAATCGGTTTGTATATATTAATATTGTATATTTGTATATGTTAATATTGTGTATATTAAACATACAATCAATTCATTTTCTCTTTGTTTTAGTATAATATATATTTAAGCAATATATCCTGTATAATTAATTTATAGCTGTCTGCTGGATTATACATGCATGATTTCCTTCCTGATTTAACATGTTTAAGTGGTTTGAATAAAATCTAAACGTATACATTAATATTTTGTATATTATACATATCACTTACTTTGATTTCGCAGAAACAAGGAAGCCATGGATTCCCAAATTGCAAAGAAAAATCAAAGCCTCACCACAGCCGAGGAGATGAGAAACCAAACCAAGCTGGTGATGCAGCCGTATGTCAACTGGGAGGAGTATCTGACTCCTGCTCCACTATCCATAGCCATCCTGGGAGAGCTGGTCTTCATCTCCTCCAATACAGATTTCTCCATTAACAAGAACCCACCTAAAGATGGCTACAAGTACATCAGATACCCAGATTCATTTCGTGCCTGCCTCATGCAGGTGTGTAACTCTGGCTGGGGGGCTTTCAACACGGCCCATAAGAACATGGATCAGATTAGACTCCACACCATGGCAGTTCCAGATTACATGAAAACAGCTGTGAAGATCCTGTTCCAAGGTAATAATGAAGTTGTTGAAGCCCACCTCCCTGATCAGCTGGAGAACATTCGTGTCATTGCAGATGACTGTCTTGAGATGGCCATTGTAGCAGAAAATGGGTTCACTGGTGTCATCAATATTATCCAAGAACTGCTGGAAGCATGTGTAAATGCTGAGCATTTTTATGGGGAGGAGCTGGATGATATCAAGAAGAAACTGGATGAGGCCAATCTGAGGAAACAGTCATCAGAAGAAGCTGCTAAACGCTCAGAGAAGGCAATGAAAGCCATGGAAAAGTCACTTAATGAAGCACATGAAAGTTACAACAAAGCAATGGATTCACTACCCAGTGGATGGGAAATGATTGGTATGGATCTTGTTGCAGGCTTGACTGAGAGCTTCACAGCTCTTGTTAATGGAGTAACAGCCATGATTACCCAGCCAGTGAACCAAATCTGTAAAGCTTCCACAAAAATTTCAGACATAAAGCATGACACTAAAGGCCAAGAATCTGCTGTTGATGGTGTTGATGTAATTAATATTTATAGCAAGTCTGCAGAAATCCTAAAATGCACAGAGAATGTTCAAACATTTTTGCAGGACAACACGATTAACTGGAAAGACTTGTATGATCAAAAGAATAAAGCTACAGTAACAGATTTCCAGGCAGATCAGTTCAAAAGAATCAAGGAGAGTTTAGAAGAAAGCCCAAACTGCAAAGCAAAACAGGATGCCCAAAACATATGTGATGAGGGCATTGCAATCTCTGCAGAACTAGCAAATTATGCACCAGAGGGGAAATGTGAAGATGCCAAAGCAAATGAGTTGATTGAAAGGATCAGAAAACTGACTGAATCAGCTCGCATTTTCGACAGCAAAAGTAAAGACATCACAAAGTCTCCTTCTCTGACTCCCAAACCACCAATGATGTATCAAGAAGAAAGTAAATCCGAGAAGGTGAATGTTTCAGAAAGGGCATCAGAGAACGCCAGGTTCCGCATAGAGCAGAGCCGAGCTCAACTGGACAAGACAAGAGAGATCTATGAGAAGAGTGTAGAGAACATGGAGAAGAACCAAAAGGAGCTGACTGAAATCCTGATCACCATGAGGAACTGTGAGGTCAAAGAGATAGACTTTAACACCACCATACAAATGTTGGTCAAAGGTATGGATGCCATGGGGAGAGTGAAGGAGCAGTGGGAGAAGATGGTGCGCTTCTTTCAGATGGTGTCCAACATTGTGAAAACCAGCTTGACCAGAACCCTTAAAAATTTTGTCTCCACATCTGAGAAGACCCAAGCACTTTCCTACAATGCAAAGCTCTTCTCCAAGGATCTGCTCTATAATCAAGCCTTTCAAGCCACTAACATCGCCAGCCTTGTCAACATGATCTCTACAACCTACACCGAGGTGTCCACCAAGCACCTGATGGATCATGTCAGCTCTCTGGGGAAACTGATGGCCATGGACAAGGAAAAGCCAGAGTTTCTTTCCGAGCGTCTGCAGTTACAGAACTCCTGCGACGAGGCTCAGAAAGCCATCTTACGCCTTGTCCTCAAGAACAAGGATGAGTTTGAAAGGAAGAGTCGTGCAAGACTGGAGAAGATTGACAAAGAGCTGCTCGCCATTCTCCCTGCTGCTGCTCCAGAAAAGATAAAGAGCATTCAAGCAGCTGTTAAAAGTGGATTCAAAGAAGCAGAGGAGGCACACTACGTCTGAGTGAATTAACAAAAACTATCCACCTTATCTACAATTATATCCAATGACATGCCTAAAGCATAAAACAAGGGCATTATAATGATCACAGGATTATTATTCAGGCTCCTGGTTAAATGTGTTTTACAGGGAATTATTTTACTTAAACGTACATTGCTAATTTCTTACACATAATAAAGTCTCTACATAATTCTTTTTTGCAATTAACTAGAAAATATTCTTCTAAAGGAACAACTTGTATCATTCAGTTTTGTTACATTTAATTAACTCACGTTAAATCTTCCATTCTAATTGCACTCCTATTACAAATATTACAGACACTTGTAATATTCTTGTGTATAATTAATGCCCTGCAATAGTGACAAAGCAGCAAATTTATTCTGTACTTCAAATTGTTATGTGAAGTAACTGTTGCATTATTTATTAAGGCTCCTTATAACGTATTACATTTCTCATTATCTTAGCTGTAAACTAAAAAGAAAGATTTCTTACTTACGTGTAAAAAATGTATTACTTTGTGCTCAGTCATTTCTTATTTGATAACAAGTTTGCCATTAATCTGGTGTGTGCTGATCTCTTTTGCTTTTTGCATCTACCTAACATCTGTTATATTATAGACATGATACAAAGGGTCATTTACTTCACCTCCATCTTTATGCTCGGTTTACAATTAAAGAATAAAAACAACTATAAAGGCAAACTGAATGTGTTTTCTATGGAGCATTGATGTGAAATTGGGCCTCCAACACCATAACAACCCAAGTGTACCACAAAACTCACTGGAACATTCTGTCAAAAAAAAAAAAAAAAAAAAAAAAGTTTATAAATTTGGTACGCCACAGCTGTGAAATAAAACAGATGTTGATTTATAAATACACACCTACTGTAAGCTAATACTGTAAGCTAATATTAGCTAACAGCTTACTGCTGGTAATACTGAAGCTATCACCAACATCAGCAACATTTTGTGCAACATGCACAAAGATTCATGGTTGCGTACAGCTGATGGTTACACAGTCTTCTCCAAAAAAAAAAAAAAAAGAAAAAAAAGGACATCCATCACAATGGCACAAAAAAAGAGTGAATAAATACACAAACAACAAACAAAAACAAACAACAAAAAGCCCTGGGTTTGTACACACAGCAGGCTGTTTTTTTGGATTGTAGTCACATTTGCTTACACATTTACATTGGTTGATAACGCAACAGTGCAGGTGTGTGTGTGTGTGTGTGTGTGTGTGTGTGTGTGTGTGTGTGTGTGTGTGTGTGTGTGTGTGTGTGTGTGTGTGTGTGTGTGTGACACAAGAAGTTAAACTGAGCCAAAGAATCAGTAAGAGAGTCAAGTTCACTGGAGTAACTGGATCCCTGCAGTGAAATGGAAGTCCAAGGTCATTGGAAACATCATACTGGAAGCAGAGCAATGCACCACTTTGATCCCTGGTACAGACACCTGTCTCTTTCTGTCTTTCTCATATTGTGGCTCTATTAATGAGAACTCTTGACCTACAACACCATCTGCGGTTGATCAGACCCACATTATTGTGTGCCTTATGCTGTGATTCTGTTCAAGTTTTTTTTAATCAAACAATTTTTATATGCTAAATTCTGCCTTTGTGGTTTTATCAATAAAACTGAATGTTTATGACTCACTACACATCTGCACTTATTCTAATTTAATAGATATATTTAATGACATGTTGTTTCTGATAAATATATTTTCTTTTGGCAAAATAATATATTTAGCTAATTTACTAATATGAGCTAATTTGAAAAAGCCATGATTACCACAATTGTCAAGAATAGATCAACTGTGTTTTTGAATTAAAAATGCTTCATTTCTTCTTCTTCTTCCTTGATCCCTACTTAATGATAGGACAGGGTTTCCTCCGGAGCCCATAAGCTACTCTGGGTGCTGCTGGATTTCAGACTTCACTCAAAATGCTTTCCCATGCTTTTTGATCCATGGCAATGGCCTTGGCATCAAAGAGGTTGAATCGCCGGTTTTTCAGGTCTTCTTCAATTTGTTTTGACTATGTCTTCTTGGGCGCTGCTCTTTGAACTTTCCACTCTGTTGGACATTTTCGCCAGAGAAGCTGGTATGGTGTCCTGGTGAAGCTCATTCTTCAGATGTGCCAGAACCATCTCAGCCTTCTTAGTTGAATCGCTTCTTCGACCATTAGCTGGTGGTATCTTATTCAGATGGTTTCATTTCAGATGCAGTCACAGAGGGAAATACTAAGGATCTGCATTTGGAAGACCTCAACCTTGTTTAGGTCTTGCTTCAGTAGAGTCCATGTTTCTGACCCGTATAGGAGAATTGGCAGGATCAGCGTCCGGAAAAGACGTATTTCGATCTTAATGAAGATGTTGGCCCTTTTCCATAGGCACCACTTGAGCGAAAAGAATGCTGCGGTTGCTTGTCCAATTCTGCCATGGACATCAGTTGAGGATGCCACTTTCTTCTCCTGCACCACGGATCCTAGGTACTTGAATTTCTGCACCTGTTCGATCTGGGCTCCGTTGAGGTGGACATTGGTTGGCAACCCATCCACTGTCAAGACTTTGATCTTGTCTGCGCTGATTTTGAGGCCATACGGCTCGGCAATGCGGGCGTTGCCAGAAAGAATGTCAGTAGCTTCGGCATCAGTATCGACGAAGATCGTGCTGTCGTCGGCAAACATCAAATCGGTCACATAGGTGTTCTCATCACACTGAACTCCACTCCTTCCCTTGAATATTTTTCTCATGACAGCATCAATCACGGTGCTGAAGAGCAGAGGAGATGCGGCATCTCCTTGGCGGACTCTGGTTTGGATGGGAAACTCCTCCAGTAGTTCATGCCATATCTGCACGCAACTGATTGAGCCATCGTATGACATTTTGACCTTCATCGTATGACCTCCAATGCTCTCCAGTGGACACAGTCGAACGCATACTTGAAGTCTATAAAGATGATGATGTGTGCTTCCCACATCTCATCCTTTCTTCCGTCAGTTGACGAATGGTGAAGATTTGATCACAGCATCCACGGTTCAGCCTAAATCCCGCCTGTTCTTCTCGACTGGTCTTTTCACGATGTTTCTGTAGCCTGGATTGGATGATCTTCGTAAAATCTTTGCCGGTAATAGACAGGAGGCTGAGGTAGTTTTTGCACTCGCTTTTACATTTATGGCATTTGGCAGACGCCCTTATCCAGAGTGACTTACATTTATTTCATTTATACATCTGAGCAGTTGAAGGTCAAGGGCCTTGCTCAAGGGCCCAACAGTGGTGGTTTGGCAGTGCTGGTATTTGAACTCACTACCTTCCGATCAGTATCCCAACGTCTTAACCACTGGCTACCATTGCCACCTTTCTTCAGTATGGGCACTATCATGGCTTTTTTCCAAGCAGATGATATTTGTTTGGAGTGCCAGATAAGTGACAAGAGTGCATGAAGTCAGTTCAGCAGGACATCTGATCGACTCCGGGTGCCTTTCCATTATTCAGTGATCTGACAGTGGTTTTCACTTTGTCAGTTGTGTTGGATTCACTGGTGGGTTGATAGGCGGTGGCTCTGTCGGTGGTCCTTGAGGTGGATCGTGATTGTATAGTTCTTGGAAAAAGTCTTTCCACCATTGCAGGTGTTCACTGGGAAACCTCACAAAGGTCTTGAGTGTTTGGCACAGAGTCTGGTACTCTTACCTAGATGCAGCTTCCTCGCGATCAGCTGCTATGTGTTTCCAGTAGTCTTCTTGTTCTGTCTTCATCATCTGCCGAACTGCTTGGTTCAGGTGTCAGTATTGCTCAAGATCTACGTGTTTGGCTCGCCTTTGCTTGTCCACCAGGTTCAGGCATTCATCCATGATCCACGGTTGTGTCCGGTGGTGATTTGATAGGCAGAGAGGAGCTGCACTTTCTAGGATTGCTTGTGATATCTGTTGTTCTTTGCCATCCAAATCATCCGACTGAGTTAGCATTGCGAATTTGTTGTAGAGGGTGATTTGGAATTTTTGCTTGGTTGCTGGGTCCATAAGACGCATCAGATTCGGCTTGGCTGATGGTGGTACCTTGCACTTTGCCCATTGAATTCGCAGTTATAGCTTAGCACAGAAGAGAGAGTGGTCAGATCCACAGTCTGGTCTCCTAATTGCATGGACGTCCTTTAGTGATGATCAAAAGGCGGAGCTGATCAGAAAATAATCCAGGACACCAGTGTCCTTGCCGGATGGATGGTGCCATGTAAACTGATGTTAGTGTGGATGTTGGAAGTGGCTGTTTCCAATGATCAGGTTGTTGAATGCGGCAAAGGACAGTAGATTTAGACCATTGTCGTTGTTTGTTCCCACGCCGAACCTGCCCAACGTCCCTTCCCATCCGGCCCTGTCCGTACCAACATGGGCATTGAAGTCACTGGCAAGGATAACCAGATCACATTCAGGGATCGTACCCAATGCCTCTTGTAGCTGGGTGAAGAAGTCATCCTTCATGTCATCAGGGCTGACATCGGTGGGGAGCATAGATGGAGATTATGTGTCGAGACTGTGCTGTCAATGGTCAGGATTGCCAGAAGCTTTGAAAATGGTTGGAAGGCTATCATGCTTTGTGTTGTCCTGCTGTATGAACCCAACACCACCTTGTCTCTTATCGCCCCCGGAATAGTATAATATCATTGTTTTGTCGCTGTCTGGCATGCGGATGGTCGTAATTCTGGAGCCAATGAGTCGAAGTTCAGATAATGCAGCAATCAAAATTTTGCAATTCATAAGTTCCCAGGCGATGATCTCTTTCTGCCCAACATGATGTCCTGTCAGTATGTTCCACACAGCGAGATGAATTTCTATTTTGATAATTCGCCCCGTAGTCCATTTCTCACCAGCATCATGAGTGCATGAATGTGATCCATTTTCCATTTGGTTTCTTGCCAGGTTTTATGGCCCCGTGGCGGGAGACCACCCCTCCTCCTTTCTCAGCCGGGCTTGGGACCGTCCATGGCGGAAATAATTGGGACTGTCCATGGCAGAGATAATGTTTCATTTATAAAATACATGATTACATATTTGTTTGTTAAATGAGTGAAGTTAACAAATGTATGTTTTTAAAGGTCACATTTCATATCTGTGTGTGCTTACAATAATAAGCTTATGAAGCATACTATATTTAATTGTTGTGGTTTTGGAACTAGCTCTATAAATATATATTCTAAATATTATAAATTCTGCTTTTAAATATTCCGTCAGCCATATTATGCATAACAACTATGTTACTCAACTACATTACACGTTTCTTATATGAACAACATTACAACAACAACGTTTCTCATATCAACAGCAGCTCTGTTACTGTGATGAAGCGTGATGGTAGAGGCTCTCTGCAGAAAATGATGGCTCAGGAAGTTTATTTACAGTGTCTATGTGTAAAGTGCACAGAAAACATATTTACAAATGGTGGAAAGAAAAATGTATGTTTACAAAATGTATACAGCTCCTGGTTGGATTGCCTTCTTCAAAAAGCTTCACAATAATAATACTTTTAATGGCACTTCTCTTGCACATCTGACTCCTCCCCAAGCAACAAACCAACTTTCCAACAAACCCCAAATATAGACGAGTGCCCCGCTTATAAAGGCAAAACCACACCCACTCAGAATAAACCGTTATAAGGGTAAGTATCAGGTAAATATCAATACAACAGCCTCCCACACAAAGATAGGTATGCGTCATCACATACATGTACGTATTCAAATAAATATATAATATGATCATAATATGAACATACATATTAACCACCTTCTGCATGTTGATTTCAGTAAATTAACCAGAGGAACTTTTCCCCTTTGCCCGAGGATAGCAGTGGTCATTTCAATTCATCCCAGTGACTCAGATCTTTTGATTCTATTCACCAAAAAGACTTCAGGTTCAAATTCGTTCACTGATTCACGCTTTCTGTAAGTTACAGTACTGTGCAAAAGTTTTAGGCACATGCATAAGAAATGCTTTGGAGCCTTCAAAATAATGAAATTAAATGTGTCTACATTAAAAAAAAATATATATAAATACCGTAAAGAGCAGTAAACTGTAGTAAATGAAACAAAGTCAATATTTGGTGTGACAAAAAAGTAAAAATAAAAATAAAGTACAATGTGTGCAGTTTTATAAGGAAATGAGCTGGTAAGTTTTATTGAGCATCTTGCAGAACCAGACACAGTTCTTCTGGACACTTTGACTTTCACACTCACTTCTTATTTTTGCAGTGAAACCCAGCAGCCTTCATTGTGTTTACTGTCTGAAAAGTGTCTCTTATGTAATACGCTGCTTTCTTTAATGACATACAAACATTTTTCTGTAACATTTAATTCTGTGCTAGAAAACTAATGTTTGGGAATCTAAAATGTTTTTTTGTACTGACTTGATAATGTAGACGTCATAAAATAAAAAATCTGTAACAAAGTTTGTACTGAAAAAAATAGGGTGCCTAAAATTTTTTGCACAGTGCTGTACATCATTACACCACTAGGTCGCACCAGTGAGTGTCTTTTTAGATATTATGAGTGTCATTGTTTCATTCACTCAATACATTCATTTAAAAATGGCAAGTTTTCAAGAGACAAGTTTTAGTATTATGATTTATTAAAATTGGCATGTCCAAACCACAAAGAGAAGGTCCAGTAAAAAAATTTTCAGGAAAGACATTTCAGTTAGTGCAGGCTAGTTTTGAGAGATTGGTCACGAATGAGGATACAAATGTCGTTTTTAAAAAAAAAATACACATGTGTATGAAGTAGTTTTCAATGCTACAATAATTAAAAAACACATTTGTATATAGTGGATTATGCTATGAACAACACAACATCAATACATGTTTGGCTTGTCTTAGTGCTACACACTTTTCAAATGCACCGCTCTGCCCTCTTTCTCTTTTTGGGGCAAACTGAATGAACAACATGCATATATCACATCAGTGAGTCAGCAGATCCTCATTTGTTCACCTAGGCTGCATCCGAAATTGCATACTGTGACAGTACCTACCAGGGGCGTAACCTGGCCTGGGCTGTAGCCCCAAAGATTTTTTTCTTTAGCCCCGAATAATTCTCCACTTGGAGCGGTTTGTCACCACGTAACTGAACGTCAGTAAAAGAAGACGGCAGTGATGCAATTTTATATCTTCAGTGAACTGAGGTGAGACCAATCAGGCAGGTTTACAGGAAAATACATGGAAATATTCGTGTCCTAATGGCTGTTTTGAAAAGTGAAAAAAAAGAAAGTTTTATATTTTATTAGTCTGGTAATCCTGGAAACAGTGACAATACCTGAGGCAAGTTTTATGATAAATCCAACTTTTTCTGATCATGTCATACATTGACAGCTAAGTTACCACAGCTTCCATAAAACAAAACTCTAGGCTACTAGTCAAGTCAAGTCAAGTAGGTTTTTATTGTCATTCCTCTATATAGCGTGTGGTGCAACACAGAACAGTATGCAAGACTACATAAAGTGCAGATACACAACAGTGTGAGACGAGTGCAAAACAATAAGTATACAAAACAGTAAATACACAGAATATTGACTGTAAACTGTAAATATAGACCGTAAACTATAAGCTATTGTGTAATGTAGCAGCATAAGTGTAGCAGTAATACTGGCAGCAAAAAATAGTGAGTTCCATAGTAAAGTGACTGATGCTGCTATGTAAAGTGCAGTGTGCAGTAGAGTCTTACGGGGTTAGTGCGTGTGCAGAGGTATGAGTCTTACTGGGTTAGGTGTCTGAGCATTGGGAGGCAGCAGGGTGTTGTGTAATCTGACTGCCTCAGGGAAGAAACTATTGCGGAGTCTGCTGGTGGTGACAGTGATGCTCCTGTACCTCCTGCCAGATGGCAGGAGGGTAAATAGTCCATGAAAAGGGTGAGAGGGGTCGCCAGCAATACTGGTAGGTTCGCGGATGCAGCAGTTGTTGAAGCAGGTGTCGACGATGGGTAGAGAGACGCCGATGATCTTTTCAGCTGTCCTCACAGTTTGCTGTAGGGTCTTGCAGTCGGACGCTGTAAAGTTCCCGTACCACACAGTGAGACAGCTGGTCAGGATGCTCTCTATCGTCCCTCTGTAGAAGGAGGTGAGGATGGGAGAGGGGAGTTTGGCTCTCTTCAGCCTCTGCAGGAAGTGGATGTGCTGCTGGGCGTTCTTGACTAGGCAGGTGGTGTTGAGAGTCCAGGAGAGGTCCTCAGTCATGTGCACACCAAGAAACTTTTGAATCTCCACAGTTGTCCCTTTGATGTGCAGTGGTGAGTGATCTACATGGGTTCTCCTGAAGTCAACAATCATCTCTTTAGTGTTATCAACATAGATTGTTGTCTCTACACCATTCTGCCAGCTGGTTCACCTCCTCCCTGTATGCTGACTCATCATTGTTGCTGATGAGGCCCACAACTGTAGTGTCATCAGCAAACTTGATGATGTAATTAGAGCTGACCTTAGCAGCACAGTCGTGAGTCAGCAGGGTGAACAGCAGTGGACTGAGCACACAGCCCTGGGGGGCACCGATGTTCAGTGTGGTGGTGCTAGATGTGGAGTTGCTGATCCTGACGTACTGGGGTCTCCCGATCAGAAAGTCCAGGATCCAGTTGCAGAGGGAGGTGTTTAAACCCAGCAGGCTCAGCTTTGTCATCAGTTGTTGTGGGATGATTGTGCTGAATGCTGAACTGAAGTCTGTCATTTTTATCTAGATGGGTCAGAGACAGATGAATGGTAGCAGATATGGCGTCCTCTGTTGAGCGGTTGGGACGGTATGCATACTGAAATGGGTCGAGTGTGGTGGGAAGACTGCTCTTTATGTGTTTCATGACTAGCCGCTCAAAGCACTTCATGATGATAGGTGTGAGTGCAACAGGACGCTAGTCATTCAGACAGGACACAGATGATTTCTTCGGCACAGGGATGATGGTGGTTGTCTTGAAGCACACCGGGACGGCTGCTTGGCTCAGGGAAATGTTGAAGATGTCTGTGAGGACATCTGCAAGCTGATCAGCACATTCCCTGAGCACCCGGCCAGGTATGTTGTCAGGACCTGCAGCTTTCCGTGGGTTGACTCTGGACAGAGTTTTCCTGACGTCCACTGCAGATAGACAAAGTACTTGGTCGGTGGGAGTTGGGGTGGTCTTCCTCGCTGGCATGTTATTCTGTGCTTCGAACCGTGCGTAGCAATGCATCTGGAAGCGAGGCGTCATCATCACAGACTTAGCACAGGTGTAGCTTTGTAGTCTGTGATGGCCTGAATGCCTTGCCACATACACCTTGTGTCCTTGCTGTTTATGAAGTGACTGTGGATTCTTTCTGCGTAGTTGCGCTTTGCCTCTATGATGGCCCGGGACAGATTGGTCCTTGCTGTGCTTAGGGCTGCCTTGTTGTCAGACCTGAAGGCAGAGTCTCGGGTTTTCAGCAGTGACGTCCGTTTTTCCCGAAAACAAACTGAAACGTGGACTCATCTGACGACAGCACACATTTCCACTGCCTTTCAGTCCATCTGATATGAGCTCGGGCCCAGAGAACTCAGCGGTCTTTTTCAGACCTTAAAAAAGCGTCCGGACGGGATTTCTAAATCTGAGAAAATGTCCGGGATTCGGTTTAGTTTCATTATGATGTGCTTATGGTCTAATACTGCATCATGTGTGCGCATGTTTGCATTGCTTTAACCCCTCTCTGTAATTCCCACCTTCTCACACACCAATTGGTCAATTATAAAAGGCTTGAAGCAACTATTGGCCTCAATGAACGCGCGAAGGTGAAGCGCTGTTGTGTACGCCGTCAAACAGTTCCTTAACAGTAGCAGCAGATGACAGCTGTCCTGAGTCCTTTTTAATTTCATGTTATCACATTGCTTCGTATTACATGGCCATTAAAATGTGTAAATGATGGCAGAAGGTACAGGTGCATCTCAATAAATTAGAATGTCGTGGAAAAGTTCATTTATTTCAGTAATTCAACTCAAATTGTGAAACTCGTGTATTAAATAAATTCAATGCACACAGACTGAAGTAGTTTAAGTCTTTGGTTCTTTTAATTGTGATGATTTTGGCTCACATTTAACAAAAACCCACCAATTCACTATCTCAACAAATTAGAATATTTCATAAGACCAATAAAAAAAACATTTTTAGTGAATTGTTGGCCTTCTGGAAAGTATGTTCATTTACTGTACATGTACTCAATACTTGGTAGGGGCTCCTTTTGCTTTAATTACTGCCTCAATTCAGCGTGGCATGGAGGTGATCAGTTTGTGGCACTGCTGAGGTGGTATGGAAGCCCAGGTTTCTTTGACAGTGGCCTTCAGCTCATCTGCATTTTTTGGTCTCTTGTTTCTCATTTTCCTCTTGACAATACCCCATAGATTCTCTATGGGGTTCAGGTGTGGGGAGTTTGCTGGCCAGTCAAGCACACCAACACCATGGTCATTTAACCAACTTTTGGTGCTTTTGGCAGTGTGGGCAGGTGCCAAATCCTGCTGGAAAATGAAATCAGCATCTTCAAAAAGCTGGTCAGCACAAGGAAGCATGAAGTGCTCCAAAATTTCTTGGTAAACGGGTGCAGTGACTTTGGTTTTCAAAAAACACAATGGACCAACACCAGCAGATGACATTGCACCCCAAATCATCACAGACTGTGGAAACTTAACACTGGACTTCAAGCAACTTGGGCTATGAGCTTCTCCACCCTTCCTCCAGACTCTAGGACCTTGGTTTCACCTTGGGTCCATTCCTTGTGAAGTTCACTCAAATTCTTGAATCGATTTTGCTTGACAATCCTCATAAGGCTGCGGTTCTCTCGGTTGGTTGTGCATCTTTTTCTTCCACACTTTTTCCTTCCACTCAACTTTCTGTTAACATGCTTGGATACAGCACTCTGTGAACAGCCAGCTTCTTTGGCAATGAATGTTTGTGGCTTACCTAGTGAACCAAACTGAGAGACCATTTTGAAGGCTCAGGAAACCTTTGCAGGTGTTTTGAGTTGATTAGCTGATTGGCATGTCACCATATTCTAATTTGTTGAGATAGTGAATTGGTGGGTTTTTGTTAAATGTGAGCCAAAATCATCACAATTAAAAGAACCAAAGACTTAAACTACTTCAGTCTGTGTGCACTGAATTTATTTAATACACGAGTTTCACAATTTGAGTTGAATTACTGAAATAAATGAACTTTTCCACGACATTCTAATTTATTGAGATGCACCTGTACACTCGTGGCATCTAATTTATTTTATTCCATGAACATTCAAAAGAATTTATATATATTTATGTGATGCTAATAGTGCTAATCGTGTGTCTTTTTCAGTGTATTAAAGTCATAGTAACCATTTTTAAAGCGATTCCAAACATAAAATAAGCGCTAAATAAAAGTATTATAGACCGTATTGCTTTTTTCTTGACTTTATTTACATATGTGACCGTAAACTAATCCAAAAATAATCAGATTACATTACTTTCATATTGTGATACTTGGATTACGTTACTGATGACATTTTTTATGAAGTAATTTGTAATTGTAAAGGAATACATTTTTAAAGTAACCCTCCCAACCCTGGTTATTTGCCAACTACGTTACTAATGTCTGTTATGTTATTCATATCATCTATGTTACTCATGTCCAATAACTTTCCAGTAACTACAAGATGTTACTCATGTCAGCCACATTACTCATGTCAGTTGTTACTTATGTCAAGTATTTCACTCATACTAACTACATTACATATTTCAAATTTAAGCGTCTTTGTTGAGTAAATTCTTAGCTCCTCCCTAAGCAATAAATAAATTGTCAGAAGTCTCTGTCACCTAGAATTAATTTCAAAATTGCATATGAAAATTAGACTTATTGAAGAAAATGTGAGACATAGTATAACATTCTAAATGTTTTCTTATAAGTTAGTATTCACGATTATTACCATGGACAAATAGACACATCACTTACAAGAACCCGCAGCTATTCTTTCAAAAAATGTACACAATTATTATTGCTCGAGGATAGCAGAGAATGCATTTGTGAATGTTTTTGTATAAATATATTTTGATTACAGCGTGTGTTGATGAGGCTGGTTGTAACCTTCAACACTGAAGAACATCATTGGTCTCCATGCCAGCGTTGAAGTTCCAGGTCGAAATGTAAGCAAAATTACTATCTGTACCATACACTATTTTTTTTTTAGGTGTGGGTGTGAAAAAAATGCGCATGTTGAGGATGTTTGGCTTTTTGATGTGAATATTTAATTTTGAGAAGAGTTGACAATTTTGGAGATTTTGCCAGTAAAGATTGTAAAGTCCGTCAATAAAGATTTGTAAAATGTGTGAACAGTAACATGTACATTTGCGTGTGTGTGTGTGTGTGTGTGTGTGTGTGTGCGTGTGCGTGTGTGTAAATGAAACAGTAATATTACTCATATGAAGCCTATAAAGTGTGGAACAGCAGAAAAGCTGAGCATTATGTGGAAATTTCTGTGATTGATGTCTTTTACTCTGTAAGATGTGGTAACATCGTAACGTAAAGCAGAAAAATTCACTGACGTGGTTTGATCATAAAAACCACCGAAACTTTTTTCCACCCTCTTCTCTCTCTCTCTCTCTCTCTCTCTCTCTCTCTCTCTACCTGAAGAACTTAGTTCTAACCTCATGTTGTATATATCATCTGTATATAATAATAATCTACGCACATATAGAATTATCTATCATTCTTTTAACTGGGATAAATGTAATTCTCTGTATTTTACCAATTCACTCATTTTATGTAGTATGTCACATGCTCGACATATACTGTATATATATATATATAAAAGCAAAATATTTCCATATATATATATATATACATATATATTAGCACAGACATACAAAACAGATTTTATAGTAAAATATAAGTCCATATACTGTAAGTCAAATGCATGGCAATACATGCAGATCAGCCTTTTCTAGTTACATCAAGATTTTATTTGCAATAAACTTCATACGTATTTCCTACTTGCATGTCCCCCCATTTCTTGAACTCCTGACCAGAATGTGTCTGAAACTCTTTTAGCCTGTGGCGCGTGTAAATCAATGTTTTGCTATACGTTTGGGACACACACACGTGTCTCTGCCTCTTCACTTCATATGTGTCTCCCTTTCACGGCCCCAACCACAGCCGCTGGCCTCTTTCTTTGACATTATATAAGTTGGTGTGAAACTACGCGCATACACACACACACCCACACACAGCTTCACACCAACACACACACACACACACACAAACAACCGAGCAAACCAACTGAGAAATATATTTATATCAGCGTACATCTTCTACTATATAATGAAAATATAGTGTATGATGGTTTCTGTGACAACAAATAATAGGGCTTCCTCTAACAAGACAATGTGTGGCTTTGTGTCTTCAGTTGTGTGTTTTTCTGTCTATCTATCATCAGTGAGGTAGGAAAAGCAATCTTGAAACACTTTTTATTTTTTATTTTTTTTTACCCATCTGAGGTCAGTAGTTGATGTAGTGTAAATGTATGTGTTTCTGCTCACTGAGAGCCATATTCAGGGTTGAATGTTGAAATGTTTTATCTTCTTACCCTGAGGCACCGACTAATGACATGTCATCCTTATCTTTCCCCTCTGTTTTTTTAATTTCCTAATTTTTTCTATTTAATTATTTATTTATTTTTGCATAAATCCACCAATATTCATGGACCATAGGACTATCATTACACAACATCACCCTCTGGAATAAAAACTTAAGTTAATGATGCGTTACCGAATTAAACAAAAAGACACCTCTGTGTATGTATCAGGAAGAATGAGAAAGGGCAAAATGATAAGACTTTATTTGAAGTGGATATACAGTACTGTGCAAAAGTTTTAGGCACATGCAAAGAAACGCTGTAGAGCAAAGATGTCGTCAAAATACTTAAATTAAATGTTTCTACATTTACAAAACAAATACGGTAAAGAGCAGTAAACAGTAGTAAATGAAACAAAGTCAATATTTGGTGTGACAAAAAAAATAAAATAAAAATAATAGTCTCCGGTACAATGTGTGCAGTTTTATAAGGAAATGAGCTGGTAAGTTTTATTGAGCATCTTGCAGACACAGTTCTTCTGGACACTTTGACTTTCGCACTCGCTTCTTATTTCTGCAGCGAAACCCAGCAGCCTTCATTGTGTTTACTGTCTGAAAAGTGTCTCTTACGTAATACGCTGCTTTCTTTAATGTAATTAAAAGTTTCTTTAATGTAAACCTGCGATTTGCAGCTGCGCTACTGACCAATCAAAATCCAGGATTTAACAGCGCTGTGGTGTAATAGAGTGTATTGTGTTGAACACGATGAAGTGAAATGATGTAGCTGCCATCGCTATCAGACAGCGTTATCAGAACTAACTGTGTTTAATCACACGGTATTATGGAGATATTACGCTAATGATAATTGTAATGTTGCAGAAACGTTGAAGAAACAACTACAAATGTTATGTAACAAAACTTGACGGATTAAATGTTCAGAAGCGTCAGAACCATAACTTTGGCACAGAAATGGTCAGGTCGTGTTATGCAGTTTGCCGAAACTCGAATCCCAACCTGACACAGAGAACCATGGAGTGTGTTTTCTGTTTTGCAAAACCAAGGTGTGTTAGAACCATAAAAAATAAATTAGGTCTGTTTGTCTGTGTTTATTAATCTAGTCTCTCTCTCTCTCTCTCTTACACACACACACACACACACACACACACACACACACACAGAGCATGAAGCCCCCTCATACAGCTCTCATTGTGGTCTGATGAGTGAGGCTGCTGAATTGTTTTGTGTCACTACAAAAGCCGCATTCTCGTTTCCGTAAGAGAGAAGTCTGACCTTTACAGGAACGCAGCAACACACGCCGACATTCACTCACACACACACTCACACACACACACTCACACACACACACACACACACACGCGCGCAAAGTACCAGTTACAGCATCAAAAAGATGAATTTGTGTGCAAGAGCACTTGCCGATTGCGAAATATTCCTTGCTTTTCACCTGTAAAACGTCTCTGCCCTTTAACACACACCACACACTCGCTTTACATAAGCACACACACTTCACAAACAAGGTGCAGGTATACACACGTGAACGCTGACCCACTGCCTGTGTGTGTGTGTGTGTGTGTATGTGTGTGTGTGTGTGTGTGTATGTGTGTGTGTTTAAATGTTTGTCTGAAACAGGATGTGGTCCTCAGATGTTGTTTTTTTTCTTTTCTTGTCACTAAGAATTGAGTGTGTGACTGATTTTCCTCCCACTTAAAATATCAGACAGACAGACAGACAGACACACACACACACACACACACACACACACACACACACACACACACACACACGAACAGAGGATTAACCCTTCCTGGGACAAAATCTATACACCTTAAAGAGATAGAGAGCAAGATGAACGAATGTACAGAAGCAGGAAGGGAGGAGCCAAGTGACTGACAGAGAGAGAGAGAGAGAGAGAGAGAGAGAGAGAGAGAGAGAGAGAGAGAGGGAGAGAGAGAGAGAGAGAGAGAGAGCGCAAGAGAGAGAACAAGAGATGAGGCATGGCTCCTGCACACAGAGCTACGTGAAGCATCTCAGCCTGCACTTACAACAGACAGGTTAGTACACACACACACACACACACACACACACACACACACACACACACACACACACACACACACACACACACACAGAGAGCATGATAAGCTGCATTTAACTGCGATCGTGATATGAGTAAACGATAAATGATGTGTTTTTAACAATGTCTTAGATGCAGGAGGATGACTGGACTAGTGTGTGTGTGTGTGTGTGTGTGTGTGTGTATGTGTGTGTGTGTGTGTGTGTGTGTGTGTGTTTGGGTGGGTGTATGAACATGTATTTACCTCTGTATTAAGATCAGATAGTCCTTATCACAGTAGTAATACATGGTAACATTTGCCTCGTGTAGTGATTTGGTTTGTTCTTTAGTAAAAAAAAAATAAAAATAAAACTAAAAGTTTCCTTTTGTTTACTAAAGATCCTAAAGATACCTTTTTGGTTGCTAGATTGCCAAAGATTCCAGTTTGGTTACTAAGATTCCTAAGATTTCCTTTCGGTAACTAATGTCCACCAGCTTCAGCTTGTCGTTTTCCCGAGAAACCGCAAAGGAGCGTAAACTCCTCTGTGCCGAAGATTTCGGGGAAACCTTAAAGTTTACAGCTTTACCTCTGACTGTTACAAAGCGCTGACACTGGAGACTCCTTCCTTACATGTTACATTAACACATTTCCCCTTACAGAAAACCTCACCACATCTACAAGTAGACATGTTTTTAATCCGTTTACGTGCAACATCCGCTGTAGGAGTCCCCGTGAATGAGCGGTTACTATAGAAACGATAAGCTATTACACAGAGCACGTTAATATAAACCTGTATTTATAACCTGTCATTTGCAGCTGCACTACAAAACAATCAGCACCCCTTTCGGTTACCAAAATCCCGGAGATTCCCTTTCGGTTACCAAAATCCAAGAATAAAGAAACGTTTATTTGTCATTTCAACAGTTGCATTGAAAACTTGTGACGAGGCTCAGATTCAGACATCATTACAGTACACACACTTATTAGACATGAACGGTTGAGACGTCTCTGTACTGTAATGAGGTAAATGAAAACAGCGGTGGACAACATCAGAGTAAAAGCGACGTGGGCTGTTAAGTGAACAGAAAAGCAAATTCAAGTACAATAAATAGTACACATTAAATCTGAATAGTAAATATCTGCGTGTCCGGAAGTGATAAAGTGTCTCAGTGCGAGATGAAGGGGGGAAAAAACAATAGAAACCCTCATAGAATTTGTAATGGTTTTACTGGTTATAATAGGAGTTGTATTGGTTTTAATGGAAACTGTAAAGGTCCCTGAGGGTCTCTACTGGTAATTTGTTGCTTTTCTTTGGTGGTACGTTATGTCTAGTGGATACCATTAAGGACCAATAATGGTAATGGTTTTAATGGTTAGCTGATGGTTTGAAATGGTATTTATTATTAGCGGACACCATTAAAATTTCTGTGATGGTTTCTATTGTTTTATTTATTTGTTTATTTATTTATTTATTTATTTTCAGCAGGGTAGTCTGATGGCTTGAAGATAAAAACTGCCCTTCAGTCTGGTTGTCCGTGATTTTCGTCACTAATATCTGAGAGATTATCTTTTGGTTATGATGATTTTAAAAAAAAGCTTCCAAAGTTTCCTTTTTTTATTATTATTATTATTATTCAAAATATTCTCTTTGGGATATTAACATTCCCAATCAATTCAATAATTAAATAAATTAAATTCCTACATTTTGGTTGGTAAAATTCCCTAATTTTCCTGTTGTTTGCTAAGATTTAAAATCTCTTGCTAACTAAGGTTACTAAGATCCCAGAGATGTTTGGTTATGAAGATTCCAGAGATTTCCCCTTTGGTTAGTAAGCTTTCTAAGATTCCCTTTTATTTAAAAAGTAAGATTTCAGAGACTACACTTTGGTTACTAAGAATACAAAGACTCTGCTTTAGTTGTTAAGATTTCTAAGATTCCATGTTGGTTACTGAGGTTAAGGTTAGGGTTAGATGTACTTAGCATTGTATAGCTACGGTATTATGACATGTGTCAGCGGAATCGATAGCTTAGTGATGTTTAAACGTTCGTTCGTGCGTCTGTGCCGTAAAGGAGAGGTTTGCTGTTTCCGAATGGCTCAGCATCTCTCTGTGCATCGTGTAGGCGGGGAGCCGTCACCCGTGCAACGCGTCTCAGTAGAATTCACCCCTTATGCTAATTGATTACAAACTTAAAAGAGCTGTTTAACACACAGACAGAAACAGGTGTGTTAAGGTTAGCGCTCAGAGATGTTGTCTGTGTTGCTTGTTGCTATGGTTGTAGGATTGATGCAACATCCTGCATCAGAGATCCAAAGAAGCAAAAGAAAAAAGGAAAGAAATCAAGAAAGGAGACGAAAGTAAAGTTTTCACTTCACACTGCGTCGTACATGCTTCACACTCATGAGCATGGGTGTTGTAGCGCTTACCAAATTTAGAGCCCTGTTTTAGCTGCCTAGTGATTTGGTTGCCTGTGTGTGTGTGTGTGTGTGTGTGTGTGTGTGTGTGTCGGTGTGTGCGTGTGTGTGTGCGCAAACGAGAGTGTACTTTCAGCCACAGCTATAAACAAAAAACCCCAACATGTGTTCTTGTCTTTCTATTTCGTGTCTTGGCAGAAACCATTCATTTCACATTGATGATGTCAGTGGGGTGTGTGTGTGTGTGTGTGTGTGTGTGTGTGTGTGTGTGTGTGTGTTAGGAATGGTCACTAAGTCCATGTAATGTATATTGAAATAAAACTTGAAAATCTGTGTGTGTGTGTGTGTGTGTGTGTGTGTGTGTGTGTGTGTGTGTGTGTGTGTGTGTGTGTGTGTGTGTGTGTGTGTGTGTGTGCGAGTGTAGCAGCAACGATGTGGACTGTAATTCTTTTCCTTCTATTACCTGGAGACGCTCAGTCCGATCACACACACTCGGGTAAGTGTGTATCATGTGTGTGTGTGTGTGTGTGTGTGTGTGTGTGTGTGCGCACTGTTTTACTAATTGTGTTAACATTCTCATGTTAAAAGAGTTAACACTGTTTTGTAAAATCAGAACTGTCATGTGTAAACGACTACGTGACCAACATCTCGTGTGTGTGGAACCACACTGCGTGGCTCAGAGGCCAGAACTGCCAACTTCAGGTGACCAGAGACACATTTAAGGGCGAAATGTGAGTCATATTTACTCTATGTGTGTGTGTGTGTGTGTGTGTGTGTGTGTGTGTTTGTGTGCGCACATTAGAAGGAGAGAAGTGAAAGCATTTGGCGATGTATTTTAAATTGTATTTCTGGAGACTAATCATTGGGACTTAGGGGGTATTAACAGGGGAGTCGGCCTTCAGTCACTGCGGGCCTGAGCTGTGGAACTCTCTCCCTGAGAACCTGCGTGAACCTACACAACCAGTTGATTCAACTAGCACCTTTAAAAAGTATCTCGTGTTTAAACTCGATTCTATTGGTATCCTTTTATTTCTATTTTATTTTTATTTCTATTTCTTTTTGCTTATTATGCTTAATTTGTTTTACTGCGTATTGTCTTTTTCTGAAATCTATTTTTACTATTGATTTTATTGTCTTGTATCCACTGTATATATCTTCTGTAAAGCACTCTGTAAACATTGTTTTAAAAGGCGCTATAGAAACAGAGCTAAATGTGTCAAAATGAGGACTTTTTAGGTCCAAATACGAGGGCCTGTGGGCAGTAAACATGAGGATTTACAGTAAATACAAGAGCTTATGGGGACCAAATGTTGAATTTGCAGTGAAATATTGAAATTGTATTTGTAGGGTCCAAATATGGTGCTTTTGTACAAATGTGGGGACCAACAGTAGCCTCCTTACCTGAAAAATGTGTGTGTGTGTGTGTGTGTGTGTGTGTGTGTGTGTGTGTGTGTGTGTGTGTGTGTGTGTGTGTGTGTGTGTGTGTGTGTGTGTTTTTTTACAGAAATAAAACCTGTTCCCTGAACACCACAAGAAGCTGCTGGATTATCATGACACCTGTGAGCATTTCATAAACACACAGATCATCATCTGCTGGTGAAAATGTCCTTAAGATGAATATATTCCTTTATGCCTGCCCCTCCCTCCCTCTCTCTCTCTCTCTCTCTCTCTCTCTCTCTCTCTCTCTCTCTCAGAGATTCAGCTTCTCTGAGACGATTAAGTTGGGCGTGTTCTGTAACAAGATCTGGATGGACGGTGTGAAGATGTACCAACCCGGCCACCACGGTGTGCCTTCTTACTCTTTGCGTTTAATGATTAACATTATTTATTTATTGAGATTTTCAGTTAATACATTTTTATTTATGGTGAAATTAAACCTAAACAGAAGTGGATAGTGGAAACTGTGGGTGTCATTTTTGCAGGTGCACAGATTTGACAGTGGCGCAGTACACCGGACTACATAAAGTACATCTCAGTTTGAGATGAGCGCAGACTCAAACACGATAGATACGCAGGACAGTAAATACACACCAAGTAGACAGGACAAGAGAAGAGTATTAAGTGGAAAAACTAGTGCAACCGTTGTCTGTGGTAGCAAACAGTCATAATAGTAAAGTGAGAGTCATAATAATAATAATAATAATAATAATAATAATAATAATAATAATAATAATAGCTGTGTCTAAAAGAAGCATTATATAATTTTAAATCCCTGACAAAACATTTGATCTTGATGTTGCGTTTAAATTGTTGTACTTATAGGGACCAAACATGTGGACCAAATATGGGGACTTATGGAGACCAAATTCCCATTTTAATTTTGGCCAGGTCCACATAATATTTCCAACTATTAATGTCGAGCCAGAGACAAACCCATGGTGAAAAACAGTCAGGGGTCGAGTAATGCAGTGCGAGCAAAATCAAAATGGAGTGCAGAAATAAAAAGAAGTGCACACTAGACCGGCAAAACGTCTCAAAAACCACCCAAAGACGGGCAGCGAACGAGGGGTTACGCATGCAGGAGGTAAATGAGGGTTAACAGGCAACGGTTCATTAGGCAGGTGAGTGACAGAGATTACGAATAATTCTGCTCACTAACTTCTAGTCATCCAGCCTCTTCTATGATTGCTGGAATCGCTCTTTTCTTCGAGGATATTTTTGGGATAACTCGTTTTTAGAGAAATATAAATGATATCATTTTCACAGTGAAGTGGTACGCTGCCGAACTCGAGTTGTGCTGATGTTCGATGTTTGATGTAAAGAACATATATCTAAAGAAGGCATTACATGATGTAAGCATTTTGAGTGGTTGAATAATTACCTGGTGTTAATTTGATTGACAGTTAAGCTCCGCCCTCCTGAGCAGCTGAATGTTACTGGGAACAACGTGACGTGGAGTCGTGGAGCTAACTTCCCCAGCCGCATCACAAAATACGTGTTTGAGCTGCAGATCAAAGCCAAGCAACAGATCTGGAAGGTGTGTGTGTGTGTGTGTGTGTGTGTGTGTGTGTGTGTGTGTGTGTGTGTGTGTGTGTCTGAGTATTTAAATACATTGTTTGGTATTCCCTGATGGGAGACATTGCGTGTGTATGTGTGTGTGTGTATGTGTGTGTGTGTGTGTGTGATAAAGGAAGTTAAACCGAGGCGTGTGGACGGCACGTTCGTGCTGCTGGATGGTGAGTCAGTGTGCGTGGGGGAGTGTGAGGCACGAGTACGTGTGAAACCAGTCACACCAACAAGTTCTGACCAGATCCACGGTTCCTGGAGTGACTGGAGCCCTGCCGTGACCTGGAGGTCAGAGGTCATCATAAACATACAGGGGACATACAAACCAGAGACGAGCCACATCTCTCACCCAGCAGTCGTAGGTACAGGACACGATTTTTCCTATCCAGATTATATCCGAGCTGGTTTTGTGTTAGAGTGCAGATGGAGTCGATTTCCAAATCTAGACGTAGTCATGTAATGTACTTCGGTCTTGACTTCGGTCTGAACAGAGAGCATGGAAATGTGTGAAATGATTTTCTTGACAGCTTTTGAGAGTATTTTACTGTAACACATACAAACAGGGGTTTATTATTATTATTATTATTATTATTATTATTAGTCATCAAACAGCATTTCTCCAAAACATTGTGTTGTGACTGTAGCAGTAGCGATGAATGAGTGTGTTTTAGGAACGTACGACGGGCCTCATTCATCAGTCTTTCAGTAAAGTTGTCTGAACCGAACAAAAATATTCCACCGGATATACTCAAGTTTTAGAAAGGCCGCTTCTCACTGTGTTCACGTGTGTGTGTTCATCACCTGTGGAGTGTATAGAGTGCTCCCGACACGGCTCGTTTACACGTCGTGACGTTCACAAAACCCCGTAAAAGTTCAAGCACACAGACAGCCGGGAGCACGGAATGACCGATCAGGCTAAAGTCCGAAAGACCGAAGTGGAAGTTATTTTGACTCACTTTGCCAATAATAATATTTATTAATATATAATATTAATAATAATGAGCAAGCGCTAAATCTTCCTTCAGCTGAGGGGTATGACCTACAGTCATGCGCTGACACATCGGCCCGTCCTCCATCTACACGGCAGCATTTCTTTATCAGAGTTTTGTCCTTTAAATAAGGAATTCGACAGTATATTCTATATATAAAAGTGCATTAATACATGAAGATTATATGATCTGAAGTCGATCAAGCCGAGGTTTACGGTAGTTAGGCTTCTACTGCGTAAACGTACACACACTCAGAAGCGCGAGTAGGATATGAACGGTTTTTGTTTCTGTATTTTATGGGACTTTCTTGTGTAAATGCTCCTATGAATGATATACGGATAAATCTAATTGTATCCAGCTTGATAAATGAGGCCCAATTTTGCGACTATTTGTAAAAAAAAAAAAAAAGAAAAGAAAAGAAAGAAAGGGAAGAAAAAGGAAATGAGTAAAACTGTTGTTGTTGTTGTTGTTGTTGTTGTTGTTGTTGTTTTTGGAGCAGGAATGCTGGTGGGGTTTGTAGCGCTCATCCTCATGTTCCTCATCCTCATTCCCCTCTTTGTCTTCAGACACAAATGGTACGTGTATAGAGAATTGTGTGTTAATTTTATGCATATTTTACTAATGTGTGCACATGTGTGTGTGTGTGTGTGTGTGTGTGTGTGTGTGTGTTGATTTAAACCAGGAGTCTTCAGGGGCTTTCAGGCTTTCATTCCAGCCAAATAAGAAGCACACTTGATAGTTGATTGCAGACCAAGAAGAACTGATTAATCAAGCGGAATCAAGTGTGACTCCTGTTTGGTTGGAATGAAAGCCTTTTGCAGATAAGACTGAAGATCGTTGATGGAAATTGTCTGGCCATGGTGTGTTTTTTGGACCAGGTTAACTCCAAGTCAAGTCAAGTCAAATAGCATCACATTACATACCATCATAAAACAAAGAAAGACCAGAAAGTGCCGTATATACATAAATAATCATTTTTAAAAACCAATTCTGAACTTAACAGGAAGCCGATGATGAGATGCCAAAACAGGGGAAATACGATCCCTCTTTTTAGTCCCTGGTAAAAATCTAGCTGCTGCATTCTGCACATGCTGCAGGTGAGATAAGGCAGATTGAGGAAGGCCAACATACGGAGAATTACACTGGTCCCATCGTGATGTAATAAGACCGTGAATAAAGGTCCCGGGTCTTTTGTTTTAACTTTGTAACAGACCTTAAATGAAAGAAGCTTACCTTAACAACAACAGCAGCACTAATGCGTTTACCAACTGTAAATCTGAGTCAGAAATAACTCCAAGATTTGTATTATATGTATTAGAGTTAGCAGGACCTACAGTAACTGTGCCTCGAGGACAGAGGAAAGGGTGGGAGAGGATAAAACAATGACTTCTGTTTTACTTTCATTTCACTGTAGAATATTCTTAGCCTTCCAACACTTTATGGAAGGCTTTTTTTATCATCTAGATCAGCTTCAGACATGCACCCAACACACAACACACACACACACACACACACACACACACACACACACACACAGTACACACACACACACAAACAAACATTACCATGTATGAGTTATTGCTGTACTGAGAATAAACCATCAGCCAAATCAAATCTGTTCGATCCCGCTTCATTTCGGTTGACGGATGGGGTAGATGGGTGCCAATACTTTTTTGTAACTGTTGATCTACAGTCAATAATTATACACCTACAAAAACTGAGCTGTGTTCTCATACAGGACAATATTATGACTGTTGTGTTGCAGTGGGCTGAAGGTGGGCTGTGAGCACGTTCCTGACCCCTCCAAATACTTTCAGCCTCTCATTATTGAGCACAAAGGAAACTTTCAGGTGAGCTGACGATGTTGAACAGTGTGTGTGTGTGTGTGCGTGTGTGTGTGTGTGTGTGTGTGTGTGTGTAAAAGAGTTTCTTCTCCTGAAGTCATACAGCGTTTGAGGTTTTCTGTAGGTTTTTTCCCTTTTGTTTCTCTGGAGGCCGGTGCCTCAACGTCCTTGCGTGGTTTCTCTGTTCCTTTGAGCTACTCATAGTAACGGATGTACACACACACACACACACACACACACACACACACACACACACATGCACGCACGCACGCACACACGCACATGTTCACACACACGCACACACACGCTACTATACATTTATACAGACAGTTTATAATGTATTACTCCACAGCGCTGTTGAATTCTGGACTCTGATTGGTCAGAAGGTGTTGATTAGTTTTCTATGACAGCAGCTCTGACAGTAGCGCAGGTTTACATTACGGCGCTCGTTCTGATACGTTATCGTTTCTATAGTAACGGCTCGTTCACAGGGACTCGTTCGGCCGTTTATCTCCCCATAAACAGATTAAAAAACTTGTGTAATCGTTGAGATGATGAAGTTTTCTGTAAGGAGAGGTTTGTTTAGCTGCACAGTTTCAGTGCTCAACAGAACTGTATGGAGAGAATTAAAAAAAAATTTTTTTAAGTGAACTCATTACTGAGGAATGTGTGTAACCAATTGTACAAAAAAAAAGTACAATAGACCTTTTATTTTTATACTACATATTTTTATTTTATTTTACTTTTCTCACAATTTTGTTAGAAATGTATGAAAGATAAGAATTTCATTGCGTGGTCCAACCTGCACCATATCTGTGTGTGTAATTACATCCAGTCAGGTTTAGTAATATTCGATGGCATTTATATCCAAATCGTGTGAACAGTGCTTTTTATACGTAGCCCCCACCAACACCCCCCCCTCCCCCTTTTTTAAAGGGCCCAAAAGTACAAAACTTAAAGTCTAACCTGGTCTGTCTGTTTCTGAGGCTTAGCAGTGGTCTTGCGGTAAATCTTGGTGGTGAACGCTCTGTATTTTCTCTTAGTAAAGTCTTCTCATTATTGTTGACTTAACCTCCGCTCTGGCCAGCTGTTGTGAAGCCGTTTTTCATAAGAACTCTTGTGGTCAGCTATCACAGTTGTTTTCCATGGTCTTCTGGGTCTTATAGTGTTCCTGAGCTCACCGAAATCGTTGATTCTGGCCACAGCTAATGTTTCTGCTGTCTCTCCAAAATTGGTTTGTTTTGATTTTTCAGTCTAATGATGGCTTGCTTCGCCGAGTAGTGACATCTCTTCAGACTCCATATTGAAAGTTAACAGCAGCGAGTTCCAAACGCAAATGCCACACTTGAAATGAACTCTTCACACATTTTATCTGCTTATTTTGAGTGAAATAATGAAGGAATAACACACACCTGACCACGGAAGAGCTGAGCAGACAATTGTCCGATTACTTTTGGTCCCTTAAAAAAGGAGAGCGGCTACAGATATAAAGTGCTGTAACTCCTGAACCGTTCACATGATCTGGATGTAAATTCCCTCAAATTAAAGCTGAAAGTCTGCACTTTTTTTATTCATTATTCCATTTAAACTCCAATATATTATGGTAGACAGCTAAAATAATAAATACTTTGTCAGTGTCCAAATATTTATGGACCTGACTGTATGTACATTTTCTACAAATATTTATGGACAGGCAAATATGCTTTATTTCACTTCTCACACATCTCGCCTCACACTATCGACCCAATAACATTTTCTACAGGAATGCAATACAAATTGAGGTATATTTTAAAATTTTGAAGAAACCTCTGGCTGAACATCTGATGCTGATCTCCTTTTTTTCCCCACAGGAATGGCTGGGTCCTCAGCACTCGACTTCTTTGTTCCTTCCTCCTCAGCCATGTGACTGCGAAATCTCTCCCGTTGATGAAGTCACTGAAGCGTGGGAGGACCCTCTGGCTGGCAACACATCTATGCTCATCTATGCTAATCACACAGTGGTTTTGCACCAACAAATGAGTGATGACAGTCAGCTCTCGTCCGGCGTCTCTAACATGGGGTACTTCTTCAGCGAGCACCAGCCAGGCTCCGTGTGCCTGGATTCCTGCCCCGTCTACTTCACTTACCATCCTGAAGTTGGTGCCCTCCAGTCCAGTATGTCCTACGAGCGTCTGCGGGGGGCAGCGCCGACGAACCCGGACTCCGGCTTCGGTATGGAAGCAGAAAAAGAAGAGGCTGATGGGGAAGAACAGGAAGACGACACAGGAAAAGGACAGAAGGAATGCAGCGGGGTCAACATTCAGCACCTGGTCTCGTTCGTTTTGTCCTTGCCGGAGAGTGCAAAGGTCACTATCCCACCATCCTTCGCAGAGCTCACATCCTGGCACGAGGAGTCCGAATCTTCTGGAAACAGTAGGAACACAGAGTCTCTGGATGGCACCGTGGTTCGAGCCTCGTCCATGGTGGTGCAGCCGTGCAGCAGCGGCTATTTAACCCTGAAGGAGATGCAGAAATACAGTAACAAATCCATCTGATCACATGTTCGTCAACTAAATTCGAATCAAAGAAATTTGACAAATGCTTTCAAATTTATCCCATGTGATGTGGATTTGTTCCATCATGGTTAAATTTCTCATTCATTTACAGCAAGAGTTGTTGAATTTTCAGTGTCAAGACAAGTAGTGACCATTGGCTAAAAACATTATCTATCTATTACTTGTTGCAAACTTTCACTTCAAGTACATCGGGACGTAAAATGTAAAACAATTGCTTGGTGTCGGAAAGGTCCTCTGTGGGAATGATCTGGGAATGTTAGTTCGAGGATTAAGAGTTTGTACTGGAGTGTAAAGTGAAGCTAGCTAACTTAAATCATTGTATAAACACTGCCAAGTCGCTAATTATAACAAATTTCAGATCACTTCTGTATATTATAGATAGAAAAACTGTTTTACTGGCTGTTGTTGAAGGAAATATCAGACGTTACACTAGCTAGTTGAGAAACTGCAGCAACCAGCAGGACATTCGAGTCAGGGACACGTCCTAGCAACAAATGTACAGCAGTGTGTGATCTCAGGGTTATAAGCAGACTCTTCTGCAAAATGTCCGCGTTGTCATTGCCGAGTATAAAAGACAAGCAACATTTTCACTTCAGTTTGAACCATCTTCCATTTTTCATCTGTTTTAAATCGGTTTAAACCGACATCCTGGTAACTGCGCTACACAAAGACTCGTGACGATTCCAGACACGTGGACTCATATCTCATCATTACCATGTGACATTGCTTACCATTATTATTATTATTATTATTATTATTATTATTATTATTATTATTATTATTATTATTTAGGAATACAACTTCTTCCACCTATGTTTTGAGCAGCATGTGTTCCTGTTTTTCTTAGTTTTTGGCTGCTAGTGGATACCATGCGATTGTCCTGAATCAGACACACACACACACACACACACACACACACACACACACACACACACACACACACATATTGAAGATCTCATGTGAAATTCGTCTAATTCAATCGTAAACAATGCTATGAAAGCTCTACTCTCGTTCCTCTGAGTTTCGCAGACATGAGGCTGAGTTTCTCAAAACCATCTCAAACACTTTCTCCTAACTGGGAGACAGAGTGTTCAGTGGGGCTTGCTCTACCATTGCTACGATGCTTTTGGAAAACCTGACCCAGAATACAAATTCTACAGCACCCTCCACTAATATCGGCCCCCTCGGTAAATATGAGCTGTGAAAAATTGTCTTTATTGTTTAACCTTTTGATCTTTTTGTTCAAAAAATTCACAAAAATACTCTGCTGTCATGGATATCAGACAATTTCAAACACAACACAGGTTTATCTAAAAAAAAAAATCTTTTGTTAAATATACTGTATGTGTGCCACAATTATTGGCACCCTTTTAGTCAATACTTTGTGCTGCCTCCCTTTGCCAAGATAACAGCTCTGAATCTTCTCCTATAATGCCTGATGAGGTTGGAGAATACATGGCAAGGGATCTGAGACCATTCCTCCATACAGAATCTCTCCAGATCCTTCACATTTCGAGGTCCACGCTGGTGGACTCTCCTCTTGAGTTCACCCCACAGGTTTTCTATGGGTTTCAAGTCAGGGGACTGGGATGGCCAGGGCAGAACCTTTATTTTTTTTGGTCAGTAAACCATTTTTGTGTTGATTTTGATGTATGTTTTGGATCATTGTCCTGCTGGAAGATCCACCCACGGCCCATTTGAAGCTTTCTGGCAGAGACAGTTAGGTTTTCATTTAATATCCGTTGATATTTGATGGAGTCCATGATGCCATGTATCCTAACAAAATGTCCAGGTCCTCCAACATAAAGAGCCACCAACATATTTAACCGTGGGCATGAGGTACTTTTCCATATGGCTACCTCTCTGTGTGCACCAAAACCACCTCTGGTGTTTATTGCCAAAAAGCTCTGTTTTGGTTTCATCTGGCCATAGAACCCGATCCCATTTGAAGTTCCAGTAGTGTCTGGCAAACTGAAGACGCTTGAGTTTGTTTTTGGATGAGAGTAGAGGCTTTTTTCTTGAAACCCTTCCAAATAACTTGTGGTGATGTAGGTGACTTCGGATTGTAGTTTTGGAGACTTTCTGACCCCAAGACGCAACTAACTTCTGCAATTCTCCAGCTGTGATCCTTGGAGATTTTTTGGCCACTCGAACCATCCTCTTCACAGCGCGTTGAGACGATATAGACACACGTCCAATTCCAGGTTGATTCATAACATTTCTAGTTGACTGGAATTTCTTCATTATTGCCCTGACGACTTTCTGAAACAGGAAGTCATGGTTGAACAATTTCCTGTTCCTAGTCACCCAGGTGTACTAACAAAATGTAAAATATCAATGGAATATACTTCAAAAAAAAAATCTTTTCAAATATTATAGTTTTTTCTTTTTTATAAACCTGTATTTTGTTTGCAATTGTTTGATATCCATGAGAGCAGAGAATTTTTGTGAATTTTTTGAACAAAAGACCAAAAGGTTAAACAATAAAGACTTTTCAGGAGAAAAGACATATTTACCGAGGGTGCCAGTATTAGTGGAGGGCACTGTATGTTAAATATCTCAGGGTTCTAGTTTGAGTTTATAGATCTAAGCTGTATTTAGTGAGTGATTCAGTGTGCTGTCTTTACTTTAAAGCATTAAAACATACAAAGTGTTTTTTTTTCTCCATTCACCTGTTTTTATGCAACTTTTCTGAAGGCCATTTTCTCATAATTTAGTCGTAGCCATCTAGCTAGATTTTTTCCAGGAGGGTAGAAGGCTAACACGATTTAGGCTTCCTCTGATTTCATAGGACGAGAGTGCTAACAGACCTGTTCTTTAGATAAAGCTAGCATTTCTCTGATCATCAGAGGAAAGTAGAAGTAGGCCGCCCTTCCTGACAGTTATGTCCTCTTGGATTCCTGGCCGAGGCTAAATATTAGAAAAAGATCGTTGTTGTTGTTGTGTATAAACGGTGATGGAAACAGAATGCTTGCATTAAACAGTGACGTAGCAAGTGTGTGTTCTACTTTCTCCATGACTGTTTTGATTGGCTGGCACCACTTGTTCCGTCTCGTAACGTTCAGAAGATCATGTGGTTGATACAAACACACCAAGTGTTCACGTTTTACTTTTTAGAGACCTGAAAGTAAAAAGTTGGATTAGTGTTGAAGCAAATGTATGCAATCTGTGACATATGAAGCAAGAGAGACTGACAGACATATACTATATTTTAATACTAATATATTCATTTGTATTTAGATGCTTTACCGTTTACCTGTATTTGTAAACCTGTTTAAATGTATTCTCATTTTGCATACAAATATATTGTCTCTAATAGCTGTGTACACAGTTTGAAGATTAAAACCTTTAAAGGTTCCATGTAGAACCCTACAACAAATCATTCTATCAAAAAAGGTTCTAAGTCAAACCCTATTTTGGAAGAACCCATAACTATCCAAAGAGACGATTCTTTTGTTGTAAACGCCAATTTTTGTTCTTTAAACCAAGAACCAATCAGGAGTTTACCATTTAGCTCGTGGCACTTCAAGGGTTCTTCAAAGGTTCTATAAGGGTTCACTTTGTAACGGACATTACAAAACTACTTTTATGTGTAACATATAGAAATGATGACAGAACGGGCGTGTTAATATAAATCTGTGCTACTGTCAGAGCTGCTGTTCTAGAAAAGTAATCAACACCTTCTGACCAATTACAATCCAGAATTCAGAAGCATTGTGGTATCACTATATACACTTAACTGCCAAAAGTATGTGCACCCCTGACAATCACACCCATATGTATGTGCTGAACATCCCATTCCAGATTTATTCCCCCTTTGTTGTTATAATAAGCTCCACTCTTCTGGGAAGGCTTTCCACTAGATTTTGGGGCGTGGCTGTGAGGATTTGTGTTCATTCAGCTACATGAGCATTAGGGAGGTTCAGGTCAGGCGCTGATGTTGGGTGAGGAGGCTCCAGTTCCAGTTCATCCCAAAGGTGTTCAGTGGGGTTGAGGTCAGGGCTCTGTGCAGGACACTCGAGTTCTTCTACCTTCTTCCAACCTTCACACACCATGTCTTCATGGAGCTCGCTTTGTGCACAGGGGCGTTGTCATACTGGAACAGGTTTGGGCGTCTTAGTTCCAGTGAAGGGAAATTATATCGCTACAATTGTGTGCTTCTGACTTTGTGGCAACAGTTTGGGGAAGAACCACATATGGGTGCGATGGTCATGGGTGCACATAGTTTTGGCCATATAGTGTAACTCATTGGTTATGGTGACATTTAAAAGTAACTAAAACATTCTTCATGAATTGGATGGAAACTGTTAATGGATTTTATTTTTTTATTGTTTTATTATTTTTTTTTTTAGTAGTGTCTAGCTGTCCTACATAAACTAACCCTAAATGTATTCTCTAGATTTACTATACTCTATAATATAAGGACGAATGAATGTCATTAGTGGAAAATCAAATAAAAGATCATACTTTTTTTTTGCTGTTTATCTTTATTTTTATTTGTATAATATGCTGTTTTGATATATTGTGTACATCAAGTTTCTCACTTCATACAAAAATAAACGTTGCGTTTAAGGGGTGTTTACAAAAGTGGCTTGTGGTCAAGTGCATGTGGAGGAGAGTGTGTATGTGTATGTGTATGTGTAAGGTCAAGGTGCGAGTGTGTTTGCATGTAGCCCTGCACTAGTGTGTGGTGTGACATTTATATGTGTCTGCAGTTTCCGTTCATTTGCCACGAGATGCAGAGAGAGAGTGAAAGAGAGAGAGAGAGAGAGAGAGAGAGAGAGAGAGAGAGAGAGAGAGAGAGAGAGAGAGAGAGAGAGAGAGAGAGGCGAGAAAAGAAAAAAACTGCATAACTATTTTTATTTGTTACCACATGTACAATGGGGGGGAAAAGTATTTGATCCCCTGCTGATTTTGTACGTTTGCCCACTGACAAAGAAATGATCAGTGTATAATTTTAATGGTAGGTGTATTTTAACAGTGAGAGACAGAATAACAACAAAAACATCCAGAAAAACACATTTCAAAAAAGTTATAAATTGATTTGCATTTTAATGAGGGAAATAAGTATTTGACCCCTTCGACTTAGTACTCGGTGGCAAAACCCTTGTTGGCAATCACAGAGGTCAGACGTTTCTTGTAGTTGGCCACCAGGTTTGCACACATCTCAGGAGGGATTTTGTCCCACTCCTCTTTGCAGATCCTCTCCAAGTCATTAAGGTCATTTTCAATGCCCTGGCTGAGGGAAGGAGGTTCTCACCCAAGATTTGACGGTACATGGCCCCGTCCATCATTCCTTTGATGCGGTGCAGTTGTCCTGTCCCCTTAGCAGAAAAACACCCCCAAAGCATAATGTTCCCACCTCCATGTTTGACGGTGGGGATGGTGTTCTTGGGGTCATGGGCAGCATTCCTCCTCCTCCAAACACGGTGAGTTGAGTTGATGCCAAAGAGATCTGACCACACCTGACCACAACACTTTCACCCAGTTCTCCTCTGAATCATTCAGGCAAACTTCAGACGGGCCTGTACATGTGCTTTCTTGAGCAGGGGGTCCTTGTGGGCACTGCAGGATTTCAGTCCTTCACGGCGTAGTGTGTTACTAATTGTTTTCTTGGTGACTCTGGTCCCAGCTGCCTTGAGATCATTAACAAGATCCTCCCGTGTAGTTCTGGGCCGATTCCTCACCGTTCTCATGATCATTGAAACTCCACGAGGTGAGATCTTGCATGGAGCCCCAGACCGAGGGAGACTGACAGTTTCTTCCATTTGTGAATAATCGCACCAACTGTTGTCACCTTCTCACCAAGCTGCTTGACGATGGTCTTGTAGCCCATTCCAGCCTTGTGTAGGTCTACAATCTTGTCCCTGACATCCTTGGACAGCTCTTTGGTCTTGGCCATGGTGGAGAGTTTGGAATCTGATTGATTGATTGCTTTTGTGGACAGGTGTCTTTTTACAGGTAACAAACTGAGATTAGGAGCGCTCCTAATACTTTTTTCCCCCACTGTAAATGTATGCTTTAACTTTAATTGCTGTAATTTTATATTAAATATTTACTAAGTATTATGTTTATTTCTATTCATAAATATTTAAAACTGTCTATTTAGTTTACTTCTCTTAATACAGTAAAGTGGAAAAGCTTGTACAACCTTAGGGGAAGGCAATGAAGACAATAATAGCCATTTAGTGTCCCTTTGTCATTATAAAAACTGTCACATATATCAAAATGGCATCATTTTTAAGTTTGCACCCCCTTTCTGTTGTGTTATATACAGTATATTCATTAGTAATGTGTGTGTCCACCTTTTACAATTATAACCAAACTCCTCTCTTTTGAGTTCTCGTTATAGTTCTCGTTATTTGAGGACACACTCTCTTTCTGACACCTCTGTTTCAACACACACCTCACACACCGCCTGCTTCAGTTCAAATTAAGGGCAAAACATCTACTTCTTTTCAGATTATGTTGGACGTTTCTGCTGATTTTACCCCATCTTCTGGATTGTTGTCTTGTTCTGAGATGCACCTGCATGACATTTTTAACTTTCTTTCTCAAAAATCCAGTATCTCAAAATATTAGAATAAAGAATTTATAATACAGAAATGTTGACCTTCTGAAAAGTATGTTAATTTATGCACTCAATACTTGGGCGGGGCTCCTTTTGCATGAATTACTGCATCAATGCGGCATGGCATGGAGGCGATCAGCCTGTGGCACTGCTGAGGTGTTATGGAAGCCCAGGCTGCTTTGATGGCGGCCTTCGGCTCGTCTGTATCGTCGGGTCTGGTGTCTCTCATCTTCCTCTTGACAAAATTCAGGTCAGGTGAGTCGGCTGGCCGATCAAGCACAGTAACACCATGGTCAGCAAACCAGTTACTAGTAGTTTTGGCTCTGTGGGAGGGGCCAAGTCCTGCTGGAAAAGGAAATCAGCATCTCCATAAAGCTCGTCAGCAGATGGAAGCATGAAGTGCTCTAAAATCTCCTGGTAGACGCTGCATCGACTCAAGAAAACCCAGTGGACCAACACCAGCAGATGACATGACACCCCAAATCATCACTGACTGTGGAAACTTCACACTGGACTTCAAGCCACTTGGATTCTGTGCCTCTCCACTCTTCCTCCAGACTCTGGGACACTTGATTTCCAAATGAAATACAAAATTTACTTTCATCTGAAAAGAGTTAATTAGCTGATTAGAGTCTTCTCAGGTCCACATCGCTGTATTATAAATTCTTTATTCTAATATTTTGAGATACTATAAATAAATAAATAAAGGCTTGAAATATTTCACTTTATGTGTAATGAATCTAGAATATATGAAAGTTCCACTTTTTGAATTAAATTACAGGAACAAATGAATATTTAATTTACATGATATTCTAATTTTTTGAGATGCAGCTGTATAAGATAATAATATAATAATGTATTTTCACTAACAGATTTATGTTGCTGATCCAGACGGAGATGGAGTTACCTCATCTCTCCAGGAAATATTAATGCTGCTCAGTTAGATCTGTGGGAAATTTGACTGAAGTGTATACAGTATGGCTTAAAATTAAATGAAATGAAACATTTCTACAGTAAAAACACTTCTATAAAGAGCAGAAAACAGTAACTACAATAAGCAAAGTCAATATCTGGTGTGAATTTTGGGTTAGGGAATGGAAATGTATTATATACACCAGTGGTCACCAACCCAAATCTAACACTCCTGTCTTAGTTGATCAAGAACTTCTTGAGGCTTCTAGTGATTAGATGGTCAGGTGGACACCATTATGGTTGGAGCTAAAGTCTTCAGGAAGGTAGAGATCTCCAGGAACAGGGTTGGAGACCACTGATCTACACTAATATCCATATTCTTGATGTGTTTCTGGTGTGTATGATTACAGTTACGCAAGGAAAAGAAAATCTAATGCACTCTGGTCTATAATGTTAAAGCAAAACAGCTGTGTGTGTGTGTGTGTGTGTGTGTGTGTGTGTGTGTGTGTGTGTGTGTGTGTGTGTGTGTGTGTGTGTGTGTGTGTGTGTGTTAGTGTTAGCACTTTATCAAACTGACAGATCCATGAAATGTGTGACTCTGAGCCAAAATTCCACTTACATGTGTGTGTGTGTGTGAGAGAGAGAGAGAGAGAGAGAGAGAGAGAGAGACATACAGAGAGAGGAGGGTAGGATGAGGATAGTTTAATATGTAGGAAAAAAGGAAGGGAGGGAGTTAGAAAGAGACTGATGAGGGAGGGAAGAAGGGAAGTAGAAAGTGGAGAAAAGTGGAGTTTTTTTCTTCCTCTCTCTCATTATCTATCTGCAAACTCAGCATGAAGAAACGTGGTAAGTTTAATACACACTCAAGTGCACACACACACACACACACACACACACACACACACACACACACACATACATTACTGTATCTGTTGCTCTGCTAAGAGCTTTTCCATGCTAATCCATGTGCACTGAGTCTCGGTCTTCAGAAGTGTTAAAGATCATATAAACTTAGATAGATTTGTTTGACATTGGATTGGTTCACTTTCTATTGTGTGTGTGTGTGTGTGTGTGTGTGTGTATGTGTGTGTGTGTGTGTGTTAGAAAACATATTAATCACATGTGAGACTGAGTAGTGTTGTAGTGAGTATGAAGGCTTCTTGTTTTCACACTCATTAAAGTCAGAGATAATGGCTGGGCTTCTGTCCTCATTTCACACATTTTATAATTAGAGTTCCTTTGAGTTTGTTTTGGTTTACATTTGTGTTTGTGTTTGGTTTGTGCTGATCAGACATAACATTAAAACCACAGACAGGTGCCCCTTGTACTGTCAAAACAGTTCTGACCCGTCGAGGCATGGACTACACAAGACCTTTGAGGTGTGAATGTCCCCTGACAAAATTCTTTAGGGGACTATTTGCCACGGCAACAAATGGCCATTGCATGGAAGAATACCACAGCAACATGCATCATACAAATTGGTATCATTTCAGATGTATACGGACTGGTGGAATTTGACATGCACTGCCATTAGGGAATACTGTTGTCATGAAGAGGTGTACTAGGTCTGGAACAATGTTTAGGTAGGTGGTACGTGTTAAAGTAACATCCACATGAATGCCAGGACCCAGCAGAACATTACCCAGAGCATCACACTGCCTCCGCCGGCTTGCCTTCTTCCCATAGTGCATCCTGGTCTCATCTCTTCCCCACGTAAGCGACGCACACACACGCACCCGGCCGTCTACATGATGTAAAAGAAAACGTGATTCATCAGACCAGGCCACCTTCTTCCATTGCTCCATGGTCCAGTTCTGATGCTCACATGCCCATTGTAGGAGCTTTCGGTGGTGGACAGGGGGTCAGCATGGGTTCTCTGACTGGTCTGCAGCTACGCAGCTCCATACGCAGCAAGCTGCATTACACTGTGTGTTCTGAATCCTTTCTATCAGATCCAGCATGAACTTTTTCAGCAGTTTGTACTACAGTAGCTCTTCTGCGGGATCCGACCAGACGGGCTCACCTTCGCTCCTCACGCTCATCAATGAGCCTTGGGAGCCCATGACCCTGTTGCCGGTTCACAGGTTGTCCTTTCTTGGACCACTTTCGGTAGGTACCAACCACTGCATACTGGTAACACCACACAAGACCTGCTGTCACTCAGATCCTTACGCTTGCCCATTTTTCCTGCATCCAACCCATCAACTTCGAGAACTGACTGTTCACTTACTGCCTAATATATCCCACCCCTTTACAGGTACCACTGTAACGAGATAATCAATGTTATTCACCTCACATGTCAGTGGTTTTAATGTTATGGCTGATCAAATGTATACATTTGAGTTTGTGTTGGGTTCCATTTCTGATTTTAGGTTCCTGTTTGGATTTGAGTTTGTAACTCTCTACAGGGTGTCCGAAAAGTCAGGAATAAGTAAATCCACAAAAACATGATGCAGTGGCTGCGAAAATGCACAGAGCATAAGGGTGAAGCATATGTTGTAAATAATAAATACGAAATACATGTACATGTTGTTTTGCTCTCATTGGTTCCGGATTTTTCAGGGACCCTGTAGTTAGATAGTTAATTTATTAGTGAATTACTTTGATTCTTTTGATTCAAGCTTTATCATGAATACAGTGGTATGTAAAACACTGTAAGCATTTGAACTATATAAAGTGCTATATAAACAAAGTTATTATTATTATTATTAGGTGCACATGCAAATTGTTTGTTTTACATTCTCTGTTTGATTTCTTTTTGGGTTTGAGTTCTGTTTATTCCTTCAGTTTGTATTTATCCTTTGTACTATAGTGTATAGGATGTAAGACTTATATCTGGAATTTATAGTTATTTAATTCTTCTGAATATTATAATGAAAATGAGATGAAGTTAAATATTACCTATTACACTCAGAAATACTGTTATTTGCTTTAAAACACGTAAACTCACAAACCTAATAAAATATGTGGTGCTGTGTCACCTTTCAGTCCAACATCGCCCTCTAGTGGGGCTTCAATATAATTTGAATACTCTTTACATCTGTGTAAAAGTTTCAGTTTGTATTTCAGTTTGTGTATTGGTTTGTATTTGTGTTTTGATTTTCCTTTATGTTTGCGGTTAAATTTGTCTTTGGAGTTGTGTTTCTATTTAAGTTTCATTTTAAGTGCATTAAAAGGGTTGTGATTTGGCTTTGGTTTGTTTGTTTTTCTGTGTTTACGTTTGAGTTTAGGTTTGGATCTGTGTTTGGATATTTTTCTTGGGGTTTTGGGTTTGGGTTTAGTCCTGAATCCATGACTCTGCTGTTCCTAACACAAAGTTCCCAACACTCACTCCTTGACTTCTGAAAATCGAACTGAAAACCTTCTGGTCACTAGCAGAAACTCTCTAAACACCACTTATTAACTCTATCAGTGTCATGTAACTGCAAGCATTTATTCCTCATTTTATGTTTCATTCTGTATCCATTCAGACAGTCCAGTCACTTTATTATATATATAAAAACTGTCATAAAATGATAGTACCAATATAATTCTAGTTGTAACACCATACAATAAAAAGGAAAAAGAGATTGAATGGTATGAGTTCAAATTCCAGTATCACCAGTCTGCCATGGAACTCATACAGCTTGTGGACTCTGGACTTGAGTTGGACTTAACAGCTTGGAACTTAAGACCTGTCTTAGACTTTACCGCTTGGCGCATTGGACTTAACCTGGACTTTACAGCTTAGAACTTTGGACTTACTTTCAAATCTACAGCTTGGGAAGTGGTAGCAAAGTGGTTAAGGTTTTGGCTACTATCGGAAGGTTGTGAGTTCAAATCCTAGCAACACCAAGCTGTCTTGGTTTAACAAAAACACCAGCCTAATGATCAAAATACAGCTTGGGACTCTCTCCAGCTTAGTACTCACCAGTTTAGAGCTGATTCAACTATTCTCTACAGCACAGGTTTCCATCCCTGGTCCTGAAGAACCTCCTGTCCTGCACATTTTATTGTCTTCCCTGCTCTATCACCTACTTCAACTCAGGAAGGGCTGTTAATGAACTGAATAGATGTGCAGGACGGGGGCTCTCCAGGACCAGGGTTGGGAGATCTACAGCTTGGGGCTCTGGACCTTGAGACTCTGACTCCCCAACTTCAATTCATCCATACATTTCCATATCGTGTACCCTACACAGGGTCATGGGGGAGCCTGGCACCTATCCCAAGGAACTCAGGGCACAAGATGGGGGACAACCCATTGTAGGGCCAATCTGGGAATGCCAATCAGCCTTCAATGCATGTCTTTGGACTGGGGGGAGGAAACCAGAGTACCCGGAGGAGACCCCGAAGCATGGTGAGAACATGCAAACTCCACACACACAGGGCAGAGGCAGAATTCGAACCCCCAACCCTGGAGGTGCGAGGCAAACGCGCCAACCACTCAGCCACCATCCCCCAACTTCAATACAGTTAGATTAATTTTATTTGTTCAGACTGATAAATGTATCCCTACTGAGCAAGCCAGAGGTGATGGGGGTGAGGAAAAACTCCCTGAGACAGCATGAGGAAGAAACCTTGAGAGGAACCAGACTCAAAAGGGAACCCATCCTCATCTGGGTGACACCAGATAGTGCGATTATAAATAATTTCTCTTCTATAGCTGTATACTATAGAGTCAAGCAGTGCTAAGTGTGTTGAAAGGAACTTGAGAATGATCATCAGAGACATTTCTGAATTCATTAGAGTTTTAACTTTATGTCTCTCATATCCAGGTGAAGTTATTGACTCAGCAATGATTGAGACTTGACTGTAAACTATTTGGTAAGTGCTTTGGGCTATCCAAGGAATCCTAGGACTCTGGACTCGACAATACTCTAGAGATTGGATCTCTGAACTTGGACCCAACTCGAACAGCTTGTGACACTGGATTTGACTCAGATCGTACAACTTCGGACTTGAAAATTAAGACTCAGTTTACAGTAATATAATTTGAATGAAATATACATGATATTCAGTTTTATAAAATAGAATTGACTGTTTTAAATAATGGATTGTCTGTGCAGGTTCAGTCATGTTTGTGTCTGTAATTGTGCCGTTCCTCATCCTCGTCCCCCTGACGCTCTCTGTGCCTCAGTCGCCATGTCGGCACTGTTGTGATGATGACTTTCTACCAGATGAGGACCCCACAACACTACCACCAGACACGCCGGCCGTGCCCGAAATACGCATGTACATCAATATGACCATCCTCAAAGGTAATCTTAACATCTCTCTTTGGGATCTGAGTCTTGTGGATTAAGCTATCAGACTGGGGGTGGTAATAGGATTTTAAAGAGCAATTGGTACTTAGTGAAGGCATTTAGCAAATATCACCAATCCACACAGAGAAGAAATTCTGGATTACCTGGAGTACGCCTTAAATCAGTCTGAATTCACAAAAAGGGAGGGAATGAGCTAAGGAGCTGCATTGTCAGAGATCTGTTTCATCATGCCTGCAGTTAAGGTCCACTGAAGGCATGTGGCGAGTGTGTGTAAGTGCATGTCAGTGCTAGTGCTGGAACCTGGTGGAGGAGAGGCTTTGAATTAAAAAAAAAATCTAGGTTTTGTTTGTCTTGAGGAAATTTTTAAAGACTGTGTAAAAACACATGCGAATTAAATATCCCACCATATCACCATAGCTGCACATAGAAGTGCAGCTTCACATGTTCACATGGGTTTCCTCCAGGTTCTTCCGTTTCCTCATAAAAACTTGCCAGTAAGTGGATTGGCTACACTAATCTGCCCCTAGGTTTGTGTGTGTGTGTGTGTGTGTGTGTTGTGCCCCCTATACACTGGCATCATATCCAGGGTGTATTCCCACCACACAACCAGTGTTCCCGGGATAGGCTCCGGATCTCTGGCTCCACCGTGGCCAGGATAAAGCACTTACTGAATGAATAAACTGATTTTCACATTTTTTTCTTCATCACCTTCTTTGCATGTTATTATTTACATAATTATTCTTTGTAACTCACCTGCAAGGCACATACTAACTGAACTAAGTTAAGCATGCTAGTGAAATTGTGCGCGTCGTTATTCAGAACTCAGAACTACAAATTTAAGCACTATTTAAAAAAAAAAATGCACTGGATTGGTGTACGCAGGATGCAGTTTGCTGAAAACTGAGGGGAATAAATGCAACCTCTTTCAGTCCACATTTTCTATTCCCCGATTTTTCGGGTTTAAATGTCAGTGCTTGTGTTTGAAGGTGTGGGTGTAGGCATTGAAAAACCCCGTGTCTGATGCTTCTACTAAAGACAAATCTGACAACCTCGGAGGTGTGAACTACATGAAGCTGATCTCATTAATCTGAATGAGGAGCTCGGAATATTTACTTAAGTACCCGTGTAACTCGACTCTGAATACGAGGAACTTTCCTTGTTTAAATATTGACGTAACCTTTGAACTTAAGTCGCAGACTCTGAACACGACCCATCATTTGCCATTTAGGTTATTTTGAACTAAAACCCTGATTTGACTTCTTACTTTTCTGTCGAAGAAAGATATTTTTCACCTGTTATTTATTATTGATTAGTATATTATGATATATTTTAAAGTATGTTTGACCATCTTCATCAACATACTTGGCCATTATTTTATGGTATTATTTACGGTATGGTATTATGGTATTATTTTATTATTTATTATTTACAAATAGCAGATTACAGCACTTTGGGTACCTTGTCTTGATAGACGTAGGTGACCTAGAGTGTGTGATGTATTTCGCCAAAGCTCTTTACTCAGTTTTTCCTACTGTCATAGTCTCAGAAGGGATTCTAAACACAGATATGCTGATTAGAGACAAATCCATACATGTCAATTCAAACTAAGCACGCTGAGAGGAACATGCAAAAAATGTCTGATCTCCAGATAGCAAAAAGTAGGAATGATTTGACAAGGTTCAACCACAAACCAAACAGCATGTGCACAGCTAAAACTCAATCCAATGCACACGTAGTCTGTTCCTTCCTCCTCAGGTGATAAAGGAGAAAAGGGAGAAAAGGGAACACCAGGAAAGCCTGGTTTAGAAGGTCCTCCTGGAGCACAAGGTCCTGAAGGCCCCAAAGGCTCCAAAGGTCAAGCCGGAGCACCTGGAGCTCCATGCAAGTCAGAGCACTCTACATTCTCAGTGGGTCGACGCAAAGCCCTCCACAGCACAGACTCCTATCAGGTGCTCCTGTTCGACACCGTCTTCGTCAACACGCCCGGCCATTTCGACATGTTCTCCGGCAAGTTCCGGTGCAGCATTTCAGGTGTCTACTTCTTCAATGTGAACGTGCACACGTGGAACTTCAAGGAGACCTACGTGCACATCATGCAGAATAAGGAAGTTCGCACTCTGGTGTACACCCAGCCTGGAAAGCGCTCCATAATGCAGAGCCAGAGCATCCTGCTGACCCTCGAGCTCAGCGACGAGGTGTGGGTTCGTCTGTACAAGCGCGAGCGCGAGAATGCCGTCTACAGCGACGATGTGGACATCTACATCACGTTCAACGGGTACCTCATCAAATCCAACGCGGAACGAGAGAATCAGGACTACGTGGGGTGATGATTCAAAGTTACTGTTACCACTCGGAAGTTTATTTTCATAAAACAGCACGTTCCCAGATGTTTTATTCCCCGTATACCACCGCAATTTACCAACGATTACAATTTTTTAATTTATTTAAGAAGCTCATGGTTTTTATCCATTTATAGTTATATTTAACGTTGTAGGACGCTCATGAAACTAGTTCCTGTTCTCACTTACGTTATAGCAGCTATAAACAGTCGTTCCCTCACCAGCCTCTCTTTATTCTCTCTCGAAGCTAATAAGACAAAAAAAAAAAAACGCAGCTTGTCACGTTGCCGAGAAACCGCAAAGAAGCGTAAACTCCTCGGTCCTGAAGATGTCAGAAAACTTAAAAGTTACAGTTTTACCTCGGACTGTTACAAAGCGCTGACACTGGAGACTCCTTCCATACGTGTTAAACAAACATCTCCTTACAGGTAAACTTCACCATATCAACAATAACACGTTTTTTAATAGAGGATTCGCCCTGTGAACGAGCTGTTACTATAGAAATGATAAGACATTAGAACACGCACATTAATAATAAGCCTGTGTTTTTGGATCAGTTTTCATTTATGTGTCCTAATAATACTAATCTAAAATAGGCGATAGTATTACATCAGAACTTTCAACACAAACCTAAAAATAAGGACTGGCTTGTTGAATTAATATCCGGCTTAATCAACTCCAACCTCGTAAACCTCACACATGTAGATCTGCCACAGAGGCATGATGGCAGCCTGTGATAAGGAAATCGCAAATAGTTATCCTGTAAACACTCTACAACACACACACACACACACACACACACACACACACACACACACACACACACACTTGAGTACTGAGTTCTGAGATCAGCTCGTGTCTGTATGAGTAACTGGTCTGATCCAGAATTAAAAACAAAACATCTATAACATCTATATACATCAACAAAACTTCACCATGAGGCTGGGACATGACTTCCTGTCCGAACGGGTTCCTATAAGCAGTAGATCCCTTTTCAGGAACGTAAGAACCGTTCGTTATTCAGTTCAGCAGGATGGTGAGGTGCGGTGTGGATAAGGCTTTAGCATGTTTAGCATGCTGAGAGTTTTTTTTACTCTAAATAAAATAAGCGAGTTCTATATGCTAAGGTTCTTGTAAAGCTAATATTAAGGACAACGAGTATTATACAAGCAAATGGAAATGTAGCGTCATAAGTACAAAATAAATGTGAACTTTCTGTGTTCGGGGGTGAAAACTATAGTACACAACAAACATCACGTATTTGCCAAAACCTCTTATCTCCCCGAAAAACCTGCTCAGGATATGTGCATGTGTGTGTGTGTGTGTGGGTGTGTGTGTGTGTGTGTGTGTGTGTTAGCTTTGGGTCATAATTTCCATCATAAAATTTCTGAAAATACTCTTTATGCGATGATTGGGAAACACAAATAATAATCTGATTTTAATGGTATATAATTGTGAAAGCAACATGCAAGTCAGTACTCTGATCTGTGTGTGTGTGTGTGTGTGTGTGTGTGTGTGTGTGTGTGTGTGTGCTGATAAACAGTGAAACAGGATGTGTGTGGTTTCCCTATTTTAGGTCTCGAACTGAAAGGGAAACAATAAAAGAGATACAGTAAAGACAGTCAATCCTAGCACACCAAAAAAAAAAAAAAAAAACTTTAAAAAATTTTTATGTTTTAATTTAATTCTAATTTAACTCTAATTCTAAAATGTAATTCATTTTAAGACTCTAGACTCAGGTCTTCCTCTCAGTTTTACACCCACTCTGATTCTGGTTCCTGCCAGTGTTTCATCATAAAACCGTCACAACATCACTGTTTCCTTTTGTGCGACACTGCAGGTTTGGTCCTTGAATGGGATTTCTTATTGGTGCTGAAATAATTTAAAATAAATATCTTGGCCGCAAATCGGTTGCTAAAACGCTTTGCATTTTAATGTCGTTGTTTTCGTTTGTTTGTTCGTTCGTTCGTGTTTGTGTATGTCGTTAAATATTATAATCGAAAAAGTTCGAGGAAAATGTGATCGAGCAGCGGCAGGGTGGCGATGAAGCGGAGGTACAGTTTCCAATAACGTCAACAATCACGTTTATTTTATTTATTTTTTTAAAATAACGCATTAATGACACGTGATACATTTTATCCATTTATAGTTACAAATAATGTGGAACATCCACGAAACGGGTTCATTCCTGTGAATAAAACTGGAGAAACAAATAAAAAGTCCACACACAATTACTTTATTTACTTATTTTTTAAATTACATAATAATTTACCAAAGAAATACAAAGAATCGAAATCATACATTCTCATCCGTATCCACTGTGAATAAATCGTACCATAATTTGTTACATTTAAATAGCGCTTTTGTAGACACTCAAAGCGCTTTACATAGTATAGGGGGGAGAATCTCCTCAACCACCACCGGTGTGTAGCCTCCACCTGGATGATGCGACGGCAGCCATAGTGCACCTGAACGCCCACCACTCACCAGCTAGGAGAGGAGGGTGATGTAGCCCATTCAGGGATGGAGATTATCAGGGGCCGTGATAGACAAGGGCCAAATGGGGTAATTTCGCCAGGACACCGGGGTGATACCCCTACTGTTTACGAGAAGTGACCTGGGATTTTTAATGACCACAGAGAGTCAGGACCTCGGTTTAACGTCTCATCCGAAAGTTTCCCGAAGATCTGCTTATGATGTAAAATGAAACTGTTCAACATCATTATTCAATTTGCTACCAACTTGTACCACGAATATTAATTACAATAAAAGCATTTTCATTTGTTAAATATTAAATTTCCTGACCATTTAAGGTTCAAAGCTGATGTAGTGTAGTGATCCATACACTAGCAAGTTGCTAGGCTAGGCGCGTACAACGAAACCACAACAAACAACCAGGACATAGGATCAGGAACACTTGCTAGCAACCAGCGACTAGCATTCTGTGTGATGAGAGTGAAGTAAAAACAATCAAGGCTGTGAAAACAAAGGGCTAAGACTAGGGCTTTTAGCTTTAATTACAACTTTATTCACATGGATCATCACTCTCGGTTGTTTAAATCCCTCTGACGGTGTGAGGTCAGGTTTCAAGACATCATTAATTCATCGCAAGCTTTATATTGTCATGTTGTACTAGAAGAAAGTTTTACCTCTTTCTAGAAATAAATTATCTGCAGATATAGACTTAATGTGGGAAAATGTGATAGATTTGGTTCTATAGTCAGGATATTTTCACTTTCTGAACACTCACACACACACACACACACACACACACACACACACACACACACACACACACACACAAAATGTGTCTCTGTCCTCTGGTGATGGTGAGCGTTTTGGCGTTTGGTCCCATGACTCCTCATTGTTTTATAACAAAATGCTTTATGTAGCTACATGGTTTGTTTATTTCTATTGATAAAAAAAAATTTAATTAACAAACAAAAGATCAGTGTGTAAAGGACAGAAAGTCTCTTATGACGGTTGTCCCAGTGACATTTTCCAGTGGGATGGTTGTCCCAGAGACAAAACCCAGCGAGAGCCTCGGATCCTGTTTCTGCTCCCTCTCGGGCTCGGGTGTTTTCTCGCACTGCAGTAGCTTTTGTTTGGACAAAGGTGAGGAGGAAATCACCTCCTGACAGCCTGGCACCTCGCCACTCGCCTGGGTAAAGGCCACTATCCATTTGCTTGGATAAAGGCAGCTAACCACTCACCTGCGTAAAGGAATTTAGACACTCACCTGGATAAAGGCCACCAGATACTTGCTTGGATAAAGGCCACTAGTTACACACCTGATTAAAGGTAACTAGCCATTCACCTGGTTAAAGAAATTAGTCACTCGCCTGGTTAACTAGTCACTTGAATAGTTAAATGTAACTAGCTGCTCAACTGGTTAAAGGCCACTAGACACTCACCTGGTAAAAGGTAACTAGTCACTTGTTTAGTTAAAGTTAACTATCTACTCAACTGGTTAAAGATCACTAGCTACTCACCTGGTTAAAGGTAAACTAGCCACTCACCTGGTTCTTTAATAGCTTTGACAGAACTGTATAACATCAGCAGGCTAATTAGTCATTAACAAGCAATTTATACAGTTGTTAGTACACGGTCGCTAGATAATTAACTTTTTATTAGCCCAAGGCAGTCAACCATCTGGGATTCATACAACAAGGAAGAAATAAAAGAAGTTAATGAACTAATACCCAGTTATTTATGCTAAAAGGCTAGCTGATTAGCTGGTTATCCACCAGCTTAATCACCAAAGTTAATGAGCAGGTTATTAATTAACACAGGGCAGATAATAATTACTGAATTACTAACAAAGAACCAGGGCAGTGGCACTGATATAATGTTATTCATCTTCATTAGGTCAAAGTGTGAAATCAGGGCAAATAAAGAACATGCAGCAGTATACTGTCTGCATATAGAAGACAACACATTGCATAACCTTAGACCGCTATTGTGATTTTGGTGCACTAAAGTTAGTCCAGATATGAGATTCGATCTCAAGACCATTTTCTCACTTCCTGTGTGCATTGCTTTCATAATAGTGGATGGACTGTATATATTTATTAGCTATCTGGCAAATACTGTCACTCCAACTATAAGAGAAGAAAGGGTTTTTTTGTTGCATCTCCAGAGTTGGGATACTGGAAGTGATTTAATGTATGCTCAAGTTAAAATCCAGTCCTGGAGTCCTCCAGCATAATGACTCTGTCTACTGTACTAGCTTTCATTTACATTTATGGCAATTTGGCAGACGCCCTTATCCAGAGCGACTTACATCTTTATTTAATTTATACATCTGAGCAGTTGAGGGTTAAGGGCCTTGTTCAAGGGCCCAACTATGGCAGCTTGGCGGTGCTGGGGTTTGAACTCATGACCTTCCAATCAGTAGCCCAATGTCTTAACCACTGAAAAATATTGTTACCAGGATCTGTGCTTCAGTAATCATAATACAAAATAAAATGACCTTGCAGGGTTCAATTACTTGACCAAAGATGAATTAGCATTTTGGGGTATTCCAGCCATCAGGTAGACATTACGTCATGCTTTGCTGCTCATGTTTACCCTTTCACATATGGATTCTCTAACAAATAGCGATACTTCTCAAAATTATCCAGCAGATATTTGGGAGCAAACATGTGCTCCTTACGGTCTCTTAGAGGATTGTTTGGTATTGACCCATCAAACCAGCCACCAGTTCGTATTAACTCCCTGATGTAACTCAGTTTCCGTTTCTCCTCAAAGTCCCCCCAGCGAGGAAAATCTCCGTTTTGTGCAGAAATCAGTTTATAATAAATTCCCTCTGGTGTGAAGCACCATGAACAATGCCATCCTGCATAGTGAACCGGGCTCCCGATGGACCACGGCATTAGAACCTGTCCTGACTTCTTTTCGTACTCCCGGAAATCTGACATGGTGTAATAATTCCGCCGTCGTAGCAGAATCCCGTCCCCTTTATAGACCGAAAGAAACATGCCTATGGTGCATCCGGATAAAATGTCCAGCGTTCCTGGCTGCCTCCAGTAAAATCCATACAAGGACTTTCGCATGTGAATCCCAAATGGTTCGGTCCAACCGTCATAGAGTTTGAGGAAAAGCATTCCTTCCCGAAGCGGAATCTCGTCTGCATCGTCCAGAATGAACACATCATCAGGTCTCAGACCTTGGACCCTTTGCAGTCCATTTTTAGACAAGAAGGTGCGCAGGTAATCGTCTGCAATCCAGCCATCGGCTTTGCCGCCTTTGGGGAAATGGTCGAGGAAGATGTAGAGGATTTTGTCCTTCACATAATCGAAAGTTCCGTTGAGGAGGAGTCGAAGGAAATTCAGGGGTTTGGGCTCACCATATGCACTGTAGTTCGACTCGCACACAAGAAAGAGATCCACGGCACCCGCTAGTTCATGAAATCTGGCATGCAGCATGTCAAACTCGTGATTGATGTTGATCGCATTTATGATCCGACGTGGAACCTTCCTGGGCTTCAGGTGTGATTTGGTGGGAAGATTTGAGTGTTGCACCACTGTTGGAACACCACAGTTAGGGCCGTGCCAACCTTGACGGCAAACACAATTTGACACCTTCTTTGCCAATATGACTGAGTGATCTTGAGGAATGGTTCCAGTTTTTCCACGTTGCTCCAAAAGCACACTTTGAGGTTCACCAACCATGGCATCTTCCAGTGTATTTGATTCCATTTCTGCTCCTTCAGTGAAGCACAGCACTCCTTTCTCAGTGTGGACGAAGTAGGGTGTGGGATCATCCTGCAGAATGTACGGTCGTTTTGGAAGGTCCCCGTGTGGACCCGAGGGATTTAGTAGGAGCAAATCTTCTTCTGCTTGGTTCTGCAAGAATAAGCAAAGCCAACATATATGAATATCCAAATTCTTTAAATGTCTAGTAGCAGAAAGTCCAGGTGACAATTCTAATTATATTAATTATATCTTCAAGATCATTCTACATGTCTAGTCGCACTGATGTCCAATTACAATACACTGTGAAATGGCTACATGTGCCACATCCCTACAGTAATAAATCACCTACAGAACAACAAACATGACAACAAAACGCCTTATTTAGAGTTGAGGATAATCCCAATAATTTAGATTTTCTGAAATTACCACCGTACCACCATTCTTCAGTTGTCCTTCAGGGGGAATGTTCTATCTAGAATAGGGTTTCCCTAACAGAAAGGGTTGCAAGTGGAATATGTTTAAGAGGCCAAGAACCCTTTATACGCTGCAAAATAAACCAAACCACTTTTCCTTGTGGCTAGGGTGGTACATCAAGAGTATATTAGAGTACATCGAGAGGTGTTCCTTTAGTAATTATCTTTTACCGGGTAAGGTGCATGCGGTGTACTTCTAATTAGTAAAAATTTAAAGGTCCAGTTACGTACCTTAAAATTATTTTTAAAGGTAAATGTGGTGTACACTAAAGATACAAAGGTGTACCCTTGATGGTACCTCACCAGCAACAATGAAAAGTACAGTCTAGTTCCTGAGAGTTTTGAGCAGTGCATGGTTGGTCAGCAAACCTGATTTTACCTTCCTATGATTTGTATGCACCCTAATTGCCTTCTGTTTATAGGTGTCAGAGAGGAGGGATGTGGCCAGTGAGTCTTGCCAGAGAAAGCCAGTGAATCCTGACAGTCGTTCACTGTAAGTGGACAGTCTCTGCAGCAGAGCTTCCTGATGGAGATTTTTATAGCAGTACAACAAAGAGAGCAAACAAACTCCGGCTGTGCAGAGCAGTATGCGCCGGTGCCTTCTCATGTTCATCCTGAGAGACACAAAGAGACAGAGAGAGAGAGAGAGAGAGAGAGAGAGAGAGAAATCACAAACAGTAGACACAAGACAATAGACTGTACATTTCACTCCTGTTTACCATGTATTTATCATGATACCTGTAAAAATAAATTGCAAACTTTGAAAAAAAAAAAAAAAAAAACAGCAAAAAATCCAAACCAACACCACAGACATCTCACACATCCTGAGCAGAGTTTTACAGAGTTTTTAGCTCGGTATTTCTTCCTGTCCTTGCCGGTTACTGGACACTGAGCTCTCACTCAACCCAATAATGTAATAAAGCTTTGCCCTGCAGTATGACACTGTCTCACACCGCTGCACTCATCTCACACCGCTGCATTCTGACATTACCACAGTAACACTGTTTAGCCGCTAATCCAATTTTCCCATTTAACACACCTCAGTTTATTTCATGACCAGGAAAGAAAACAGTATGCCTCTGTGTTTTACAGCCAGGGGAACAAATGTGACTAGATTGGGAATACCACTTCTCTGCTCCTGATAACCATTCTGAGGCACTTTTTTCCCCTTTGATTTTCTCTCGAATTTATTCTCGGTCAATCCCCACCCACCAGTTAGGTCTCCCCTATCATACGACAGATACCAACCCAGGAGGGTGAAGGCTAACACATGCTTCCTCCAAGACACTCCAATGCATCTTTTCAAACTGCTGTTCATGCTGCATCACGGGGGCGATGTACTGTAACACACTCGGAGGAAAGAGCTATCTACCCTCTTCTACATACATGAGCTCACAGATGCCCAAGATTGGCTAGTGCCACTGTGAGTGACAGGGGAGAGAGAGTATGCCCCTCCCACCCAGACAGCCAGAACTAACTTGTTTGGGGGTTTTTTTGTGGGCATTAAATGTAACTATAAGCTGATTTTTTTTAAAGTATGACAGAGCTAGCATGAATTTATTCTGAAAGTAATTAACAATACAATCATCTACAGTAAAGGACAATTCTCTCTTTTCCCAGTGTGTGTGTGTGTGTGTGTGTGTGTGTGTGTGTGTGTGTGTGTGTGTGTGTGTGTGTGTGTGTGTGTGTGTGTGTTTAGAGTGTATTAAGGGATTGGCTACAATGACGCTTTTCTTCTTCAGATCCTACCCACTGAGAAATAAAAATCTCAAATGTCTCAGTACATACAATAGCTCTCTCTCTCTCTCTCTCTCTCTCTCTCTCTCTCTCACACACACACACACACACACACACACACACACACACACACACACACACACACACACACACACACACACACACTAGGTACACACTCCCCAGATTGTAAATGGCAGGGGTGTGTTGTCAAACACAGAACAATGAAAAGTCTGTGATGAAGTGAATATTCTTGTCTTTTCCTGTCTTTGTGCACTATTTTCATCATTTATCCAACTCTATAACAGTGCTAAAGTTTAAATGGTGTTCTAAAAGTGCTAAGTAACTTTATTAGCTAGTCGGCTAGCAGGCATACAGAGCCCTCCACTAATATCGGCTCCCTTGGTAAATATGAGCAAAGAAGACTGTCAAAAATTGTTTTACCTTTTGCTAAACCTTTTGATCTTTTGTTTAAAAAAAATCACATTCATTTACTCTGCTCTCATGGATGTCAAACAATTGCAAACAAAACACAGGTTTATCAAAAAAAATATGCAACAATTATTGGCACCCTTTTAGTCAATACTTTGTGCTACCTCCCTTTGCCAAGATAACAGCTCTGAGTCTTCTCCTATAATACCTGATGAGGTTGGAGAATACATGGCAAGGGATCTGAGACCGTTCCTCCATACAGAATCTCTCCAGATCCTTCAAATTTCGAGGTCCACGCTGGTGGACTCTCCTCCTCAGTTCACCCCACAGGTTTTCTATGGGTTTCAGGTCAGGGGACTGGGATGGCCCAGGGCAGGACCTTGATTTTGTAGTCAGTAAACCATTTTTGTGTTGATTTTGATGTATGTTTTGGATCACTGTCCTGCTGGAAGATCCGACCACGGCCCATTTGAAGCTTTCTGGCAGAGGCAGTCAGGTTTTCATTTAATATCTGTTGATATTTGATAGAGTCCATGATGCCATGTATCCTAACAAAATGTCCAGGTCCTCCAACATAAAGAGCCACCACCATATTTAACCGTGGGCATGAGGTACTTTTCCATATGGCTACCTCTCTGTGTGCACCAAAACCACCTCTGGTGTTCATTGGCAAAAAGCTCTATTTTGGTTTCATCTGACCATAGAACCCGATCCCATGTGAAGTTCCAGTAGTGTCTGGCAAACTGAAGACGCTTGAGTTTGTTTTTGGATGAGAGTAGAGGCTTTTTCTTGAAACCCTTCCAAACAACTTGTGGTGATGTAGGTGACTTCAGATTGTAGTTTTGGAGACTTTCTGACCCCAAGACGCAACTAACTTCTGCAATTCTCCAGCTGTGATCTTTGGAGATTTTTTGGCCACTCGAACCATCCTCTTCACAGCGCGTTGAGACGATATAGACACACGTCCAATTCCAGATTGATTCATAACATTTCCAGTTGACTGGAACTTCTTAATTATTGCCCTGATGGTGGAAATGGGCATTTTCAATGCTTGTACTATTTTCTTATAGCCACTTCCCATTTTGTGAAGCTCAACAACCTTTTGCCACACATCACAGCTATATTCCTTGGTCTTACCCATTGTTATGAATGACAAAGGGAATTTGGCCTATGTGTAACCTCATATTTATATATTTATATCAACCAAGTCATGGTTGACAAATTTCCTGTTCCTAGTCACCCAGGTGTACTAAAAAAAAGTGTAAAATATCAATGGGAGTATATTTAAAAAATAATAATAATAATAATAAAATCTCATATGAATTCATTCATAGGGGTGCCAATAATTGTTGCACATCTATATTTAAACATATGTTGTGTTTGCAATTGTTTGATATCCATGACAGCAGAGAATTTTTGTGATTTTTTTTAACAAAATATCAAAAGGTTAAACAATAAAGACAATTTTTCACAGCCTTCTTTGCTCATATTTACCGAGGGTGCCGATATTAGCGGAAGGCGTTGTAGTTAGCTTTGTGCTAATCATATTCAGTTTGTATTTGTTCTTTGTTATCCAGATATCTTTTAGAAGCTAAATGCTTGTGTCAGTGCTGGTGGGTAGCCTGGGGAAGCTAGCTCACTGTACATGAAGCCTACATGAAGTTTTCATTCCTGGACACTACTTTTACCACAAAACGTATTAGTTTAAATAAGTGCTTGCTATACGTATCTGGACGTTCATATTGATCACAAATTGTCATTTAAATCTCACTGTGGAAAAATTTGTCTAAAGTGAAAGTGAAATCAGGTTTCCTTTATAGGAATGAAATCTGTTTTTCCTTTTGTCTTAGATTAATTATGGTGATGTTGTGTACATAACTGCCTCCACCCAGAGTCTGTGTACGCAGCGTATATACAGTACACTGTGCTTTACCTTTCATCACTGACTGTAAATACTCTACACACCACTGTGAACTGTACTGTAGAGTTCAATGGCCATCACTATACAGCAGGCGTGTAAACAGACTAACTTTTATTTACAGAAAGACTCGTTCCCTCATATTTTTATTCATATCTTTCAAATACACGTAGTCAGTGTGTCCTACGCTGTAAAAACAGCTATGACAGCTAGCTCATGAGGTCTTATGACTCGTATCACTTGATGATTGATATAACGTAATGCTATATATATATTAACTTATAGTGAAAGCCACTTTTAGGCTTTGGTCTCATTTACAGTTTTAATCCCTGAGGTTTATTATGCAGTAACAACATGAAAACAATAAGAAAACCAATGCTTATCCCATCTGTGTATGAGATTAAAAAGCGATTTCCTTATTATCTCCATAGTTTCCATAGAAACGGAATTTATTTATTTTCCCACAGAAATAAAAGGCGTCTGTGTAAGTCTGCTGTTCCTCTTCTGACAGAACACGACAGTAATCTCAAACAGTTAAAGAAAAAGTGTACTAGGTTTCGTTTCCAACAATCTGAACTATTTTTTTGGAATATTTCAATTTATATATATATATATATATATATATATATATATATATATGCAGAAAATACAGGTATAAAAGTGTTTGAGTACGCTAAAAAAAAAAAAAAAAAAAATTATCAATCATTTCGAATTGTGTTTGGGCGAGACATTTCAGTTTCATTTTAGTTAAAAACTATGTGAACTATTTTACTGTAACTCTTCAGCCAACACTTGGAAAATAACGACGCAATAAATGGACCAGTGAACCGACAGTAAAGTTTTTGTTACATTTCAGTTAGCAGCGTTCCAGGTAGAGGTGCGGTAAAATGATTGCATGCGAATCCTCCTGGTGCTACACGTGGACTGAATTTCAGGAAACCCTCAATTTTCTGCGTCTCATTTGAATTTTAGGAGAAATGTTTGTGACAATGTTGTGTTGATACGTGAATGATGAACTAGGGTTAAGGGTTGAACTAGTGGCTTTCTTAGAGTTCAGGAGGTTAAAGTTGGTTTGAAAACAACAACGGGGGGGGGGGGGGGGGGGGATGAGTTAATTAAACACTAGCATACGAAACCATGAAACATAAATACAGAGAGAGAGAGAGAGAGAGAGAGAGAGAGAGAGAGAAATGCTGCACCTACACACCTGATATGATGATAATGTTTTTAACAAATCCTGAAGTATAAGTGAACAAACCATCATATCAGCTACACTTTAATCATGTGTGAGAAGCCCTGAGGGAAGCGAGTAAACTACCATCACATTTAAACATTTACTTTATTCCCTGCTGTAAAATCAGTGCAATAGCTCAAGTTCACTTCTTTTCGTCTCACTCGTCCTCTCAGGCGAACTCTCACTTCGATGTCCTGCACCTTTCGCACTTTTGTGATGCATGAAGCCTTTAAATGAGACGTTCGGCTTTCTAAGAACCCGACTGAAGATATTCTTTCTCGGCTTCTCGTTTAACTTGTCGTGATGGTGTGCGTTTTGTTAGAACTCTGACAGTTAATACACAGTGTTAAGTCACATCGTCTCGGCCCCTTTCAGCTAATAAAAACACAATTCTGGACTAAAATGAGTAACAAATAAACACCCTAACACTCTTACACCTCAGCATCTTGCCAAAAACTACAGTTTTCATTATCTTTATTCTCTCTCTTGAAGTGAATAAGACAAACCGCAGAGAAGCGTGAACTCCTCCGTCCTGAAGATGTCGGAAAACGTAAAGTTACAGCCTTACCTCTGACTGTTACACAGCGCTGACACTGGAGACTCCTTCCGTACACGCTACATAAACACATTTCTCCTTACAGAAAACTTCACCAGATCAACGATTTTTAAAGTCAGTTTATTATCAGTGGATCGTCCGCCGTACGAGTCCCTGCGAATGAGCTGTTGCTATGGAAACCATAACGCATCAGAACGAGCGCGTTAATATCATCCTGCGCTACCGTCAGAGCTGCTGTTATAGAAAACTAATCAACACCTTCTGACCGATCACAATCCAACAGTGCTAAATGAATGTAAATATAAGTGGATAAAAACTATGTGTCGTCATTTAATATGTAAATGATTGTAATCTCTGGTACCGATACTGCTACGGTATGAGCGGAATAAAACACTTGGGGAAGTGCTGCTATAAGAAAAATAACTTCAGGGTGGTAACAGTAACTCCGCTTCATCACTTAATAAGTAACTTTTAACAGCAGCACACCATTTTTTCAAGCATTTACTGTACCTGGTAATTGTGTGACTAACCGCTTGTGTTGTATGTGGTGTATGAGCCGTTGGTTCAACATGGCCGCTTTTTACTTCCTGTTGGTGATTCAATCCTCAAAGCCCAGATCTTACCAACACACATCCACATCACGTGATATTGACATTGTGTGTTCAGACAAAGATGTGTCTCTGATCTCTGGCCTCATAAACATCAGCTGAAACGCGGAGTGTGTGCACACACACCAGGGGTTTGTCATTTATCAGCGTTCAAATCATCTGTAATAAATGCATGAATGTGTCACGTGACGTGTGCAGTGTCAGAGCTTTGTCCCCGGCTTGTTTCGATTGCTCCGCGGGCTTCTCGGTGCAGGTTTGTTGAAGTTCTACGCGACTTCTGACGGCATCTGATCGCTCCAGAACCAATTTAAAGGTTTCACACCAACCAACAGGGGTGAACACTTATGCAAAATCATATTTTATATTGTAAATCCTTTTGTAAACTATATCGTCCTTTCCCACCGTGTCAGTATTACGAGCTAGAGTATTCTCTGTAGGTTCGTGACCTGAAATCCCAGTTTCAGTTCCTACAGCGTGTCGACACGTATAAGCTGATCACCTGGGCAGGATGCTGTAATATGCAAATCGGCTCCCAAACATCGACACGTGCTCGACTTCCTGTGCCGTCTGTCATTTTCAGTGGGGTCTTATGAAAGATCTTCGAAAATGATGATATCGCATCTTTTTTTTGTTTAGCTTCCTCATACTCACTGGATAATGTTTAAACACGAAGGAACGGTTGTGACTTTCTTTTGAGAAAAAAACAAAAACAAAAAACGCCCCGAATCAGGAAACTAAGACGAGAAAAAAAAAAAAAAAAGCGAAAACATTTTTATTAATCACATCTCATTAAAAAGTGAGGCTTTTATTTAAACCCACACACACACACACACACACACACACACACACACACACACACACACACTTTCAGTAATGACGGCGATTGACGCCGGAAGTGAAAGTGTTTTTTTTTTTTTTTAAGAACGTGTCCGGTATATTTATACGTCCCCTGCGTTGTGTCTCGAGTGAATTAAAACACAAATTAATGACCACAATCCTGCAGGCTGATTAAAGTAGCCATTACAATGACAGCTACAGCTGGTTTAAAGCCTCGTTTATATTCGCGCATGCTGCAATATCATGAACTGTGAGTTTTTATTACAGGCCTAGAATGCAAATACGGGTCAACTGATCATTTCGGTACGTGTTTGGATCGCTTTCCGCCCCGAGAGACCATACAAAAAGGTGTTTTAGGGATTACCCTTTCGAAAGGATCTCCAGAGTAGTTATAGTTAAACTAATGTACTCCGGTGTGGTTTGGAGAGATTTGGATAAAACGCACCTCGGATTGGATTTCGCTCCGTTTCAGAGAATCGTGTGACACCTTAATTCGCTTTTTATCCGATTTCGGCGCTCTTTTAAGGTTATCGTCCGTCACGCTGTACGATATCCAGGTAACATCTTGGCCCAATTCCATAACAGACTGTGTAACCGCACGCGTCTCCGTGTCAGATTATACGATGAAGATCCTCTAACAATAGACCTGCAATTTAAAAGAACACGACTACGCTCTCACCCACACCACCGGCGTGATCCGGACATCAGATCGTGCCCAAAACGGGCTCGCACAATCCGTCATCGCCACTAGCGTGTGTGAAGCTATACCATGAATTCTGCAGTCCTCCCATTGCTGGGATTTAGACGAGCTTCGTAGCAGCGCTCACACTCTGAGATCTTACTCTCTTAATCAGCAACGCAGTCAAACAGGAACGTTTTCATCGACTCGGACAAACTTTACAAGAAATGTGGGTTGTAAAAAAAACCAAAAAAAACCCCCAGCCAAACAGATTATAAACGAGATCCATTTGAAAGTTTGTGCCCCTTTTCTGGGTGTAGTATAAATATCCTCAAATGAATTTAGCTTTACCTCTGATGTCTTTCACGTTCTTATCACATCTTTGATCATTTCACTTATGTTCTTCCCCCCCATTCCACCCACTCTCTCTCTCTCTCTCTCTCTCTCTCTCGCTCTCTCTCTCGCTCTCTCACACACACACACTTTTCCTGTTATCTCCATTATAACACACCCACAGACCTCACACGGGCGTTGCAGGAGAGATCCAAAGTTCATTTTTAACTTCTTGTATTTTTTTTTTTTTTTTCACTTTCGCACCTGACTGTGTAGAGCGATCTCGAGCTCAACTGAACTTTGTGAAACTCTGCGAGAGAAATACAGGAAGCTGTCAGTAATCACTGTCACTAATGCACCATATTGCATGTACAATTAGCTGTTTTCACACACACACACACACACACACACACACACACACACACACACTCAGCACTGAACTGACACACTAATCACACACAGAAAGAGAGACAGAGAAACAGAGTAAAAGTAGTGAAGCTCCTTCTCTGTGTCTTACCTGGCCAGGTGTGTGTGCAGCCTTGCCATGTCACCCGTCTAACCGTCCACATTGCCTGCAGCGCAACACAACACACTCTGACACACTGCAACACCGTCGGACGCGTGCACACACAACAACGAGAGAGAGAGAGAGCGAGAGAGAGAGAGAGAGAGAGAGAGAGAGAGAGAGAGAGAGAGAGGAGCTGTGGGGTGGAGACTAACCTCTTACTTCCTCTTCTGTCTGTCTTTCTCTCTCTCTCTCTCTCACACACACACACACACACACACACACACACACACACAAACTTGTAACCTTTTTAAGTTCAGTATCCTCAACTTTTTTGACAATTTAATAATTGATTCATTTTGAAGAATGTGTCCTTAGATTTTAACACATAATTGTGTGAGTACTTTGCTCTTTATTATTTCTGCACAAAGAAAGACAGAAAGGAAGTAAGTTTGACCTGTGTGTGTCAGTACCAGAGAAGGAGGTGTGGCCTGTGTGTGTGTGTGTGTGTGTGTGTGTGTAAGTCTAAGTGAAGATGTCTAACATATCTAATCACCAGACTTTCATTTATTTATTTATTTATTTATAATAACCCCTAACCCTAACCCTATTTCTAATAAATAAATAAACAACAACAAAAAGATAAACAAGTATCCACCTGCGAAAGAAAGACACCTTCAGAGTTGTACAAGAACCCCAGCGTCAGATTTCCATAAATGAAAAAGAGATCTGCTGACCTTTTGAGAAAGAAACTACAGAACTCAGTCCTGAGTTTAGATTCTGAATACAATCCTATAAAATAAAGAGTCTTGTAATCGTACATTCCTGGAGAACTACAGCACAGTCCGGTGTTTTATCCTGTTTAAACACAGGTGGCACCTTCGGCATGTTCAGTCAGGTGTGCCGGAGCGGGGAAAATGACCCTCTGTGATTTGCACCTTTAGCCGGAACAGTGTGTTTTGTATGAGATGTGGTTTGGAGAAGCCACAGAACCTTAGTAACAGCTATAAACAGCCGTTCCCTCGCCAGCTTCTCTCCCTTTTTTTTGTCTCTGAATAGGGAAAAAAAATGCAGCTTGTCGTGTCGACGAGAAAACGCGAATTCCTCTTACCTCCGACTGTTACAAAGCCCTGACACCGGAGACTCCTTCCTTAAACGTTAAATCGACATGTTCTTGCTTGGAGAAAACGTCACCGTTTTCCAATTATTTGGGCTGATACTGAGATACAGCTGAGTGAGCTGTTACTATAGAAACGATAACGTATCAGAACGAGCGCATTAATATAAACCTGCGACTTGCAGCTGCACTACTGTCAGAGCTGCCGTTCTAGAAAACTAATCAGCACCTCCTGACCAATCACAGTCCAGAATTAAACAGCGTAAGGTAAAGGTATAATGAAGTGCGCTCGCCGTTAGAATTTGAATTATTTGGATATCCCATAGTCTTCTGACGTCACTTCGATATTTTTTTTTTCTTTCTTTCTTCTCACCAAAGGACTTAAACATGCGCTCTCAAGAAACCCGTATGAATCATTTAGTACTTGTTTACTTGTCCTAAATGACAACAATTCTACTGGGAAAAATACTTCAGAGACAAACAGTCGAAGGAAGCGAGATGTCTTGTTGTCGTTACTAACACTGAACCACTACAACTCCACTGACATGAACACACACTATATTCATTCACTTAATCGTAATATACATTTATACGTACACATCACGACGTCCTTTATAACGTTGTCGTTTTTTCTCGCAGGATCTCTCTTTCTCGCTTTTTTTTTTTTTTTTTAGTGTAACAGAGTATTAGATCGCTGTGACCAAACTACTGGAAATATACCTGAAGAAACAAACCACACGGAGGGTCATTGTGTTACTCGTTCATTTCATTAATCAGTTCTCAAACAAACACCGTCACACCACATCAACTGCGATTTTGTCCTTCATAATATGTGCAGCCACTTGCCTGTTTTACCTAGGAAATTCCTTATATGGTCATTGTTTCCTGAGCTCATTTTTTAAAATTTACCCTCACCGGTCACTTGACGTTCCTCAGTTTGTTGTTTGCATGTGTAAATACATTCCAAGGGTGTGTTTGTTGGGTTTCTTTTTGCCTCCTCCCTGTGCTTTGCCTGTCCATTTCTGATCCTGCACTCCTTCTTTTCTTTCTGAATTAACCTAAGCACTCAGAACACACACACACACACACACACACACACACACACACACACACACAAATCATTCGTATAACACGGTTACAATCTGGATTTCTGACATGCCCATCATCTTTAGCATGGAAACTACAAACGAGGACATGAAAGTGTTTTAAATCCAATCATTTTAAAGTCTTTAAAAAATCATTTTAAAGCAAAGTCTTCTGCTTTCTGTCCTGTCTTTGATTACTTTTTATTGTTTTATTTCGTTTTGTTTAAATTTATTGCATCGTAGTTTGGATTTTGCCCGATGTTATTGTTCAGCACTTGCTGCATAAATAATGGCAACCTTTAGCTATCAGATTTCAGGGTGGCTAACCGGTGGCTCATTGTAAACACCCGTTATTAAAATCTTACGAGACGGATAATACGGGCGTGTGGAACTAGTCAGAACAGGAATCACCCAAAAATAAATAAATAAATAAATAAATACCATGATGTGTGTACATAGCCAGTGAGTCATGAAGCATTTTAACTCACTTCCTGGATTGACAGTGTACAGTGTACAGTGTGTTTATATGTAAATGGGCAATGGATTTAATTTCTTTTTTAGCCAGGTAATGAGCAGAATGTACAATTTGTACATGTACTTTATGTCCATAAACACAGATCTCGTAAAACACAAACTACGTAGGAAAAAATAAAATGTCGTGTTAAGCAAGCGCTCGTCTTTTCCCCGTCTCTTTTCTGTCGGGGGGGGGGGAACATGACGTCCTTCACCCCGGCCAATCGCTGCACGGCAGCTATCGATGTCGACCAATAGGAACTCAGCGATCCATCGCGTTATCCTCCTGAGGCTGAGCTCGGAAACAAGCCGCTCGCAATCGCTCACAAAACTCCACCTCCTCCTGATGAGAGAGAGAGAGAGAGAGAGAGAGAAAGTTTGAAAAAAAAAAAAAAGAAGCTTTATCTTCCTTTCCAAACACAAATATTAACTTTAAAAACTTTTCATTTAAGAATTAAAATAGTAAAACCACAAGACGTCGGCATGTCATTCTGGAGTCCGCACGGTCGATTCCGAGTCTAACCTTTAGTATAGTTTTCAGCATCAGTTCAGGATTCAGTGTTCCACTGCCTTTCATTTTATTATTTTTCCACGTAAGCTAGGTAGCTAGAGCAGGGCCTGAGAGATTCATTAAGTAAGCAGCTAATTTCTTTCTGTGCAGCTGAGGATTTTGGACCAAAAATGAACAGTTTCTCTGTCAGTATTCGACCAAACTTCCACTGAACAGTCTGTACAGGATTTCGTGGATTTTTTTTATTTATTTTTTTTGCGTGACCAAAAATGCTTGCGGCTTCTTTTCAAAATTTGCGATGCAAATTTTTTGTGCTTTTCTTGTGGAAAACTACTTGAATTGGCGAAGTTGTTCTGCACGCGCTTTCACAGTGATGTCTGTTGGTAAACGAGAGCTTTTAGCTGTACTCGTGTTCCTCGCACGTGAATGGAAGAGGGCTTTGGCTGAATGCTCGTCGTCATGACGTCGCTTGACACGTCTTGGCCCAAATCTGAGGAAAATCATCTGTAATTTTGAAAAACTTCAAGCTCCTGCGAATACTGTGGAGTTTCCTTGATTTCGCGTTCATTTCTGCGATCGAGGAATCCTGGAGGGACTGACTGAAGCTCTCGGTGTATTGAACATCGCTGCTAGTCTAACAGAGCTTTAGAATAGCGGTCTAGCGTTTCCTCTCTGGCACAGGACGGGTATGTTGTAGCTACGGTGGAGTCGATATGGGCCGTGTGTCCGTTTGTGACCACGGCCACGTGTACAATCCCATCACGAGATTTTACACAGTTCGATCACGTATAAGAAAAAAAAAAATCCATTATCGTGTCCCCACGCACGTTCGGTTTGCTTTTATAAACGTGTCTATGTGTCCTGCCGGTCTATCATTTGATAGGCATTTTAATAGGATTTTGTAATATGTACATAAGTGCCACAGGCCTCCAGTTTTGTTTTTTTTTTAGACAAAACCGCACTTGTGCAACTCGTGGGTAATTCCTCATTAGTAACAGACCATTTGAAAGAAAAAAAAAAAAACACTCATACAAATCTGTTTCCAAAGTTTAAAATTCCGACGGAAATCCGATCAACGCCACGTCCTCGCCCAGTTGAAAGCTGATGTACCACAATAGCTGGTTCTTGGGACTCAATGTCCTTAGCTTTGGTGGCTCCTCCCTACATTGTGGCTCAGTGACATTCGCCTGATACAGTTCCTTCTAAAGACTCATTACAATCGTTCTCATTTCAGCTGGTGTTCTGGTTGTAATGCCCTGTCTTAGGTACAGCATCTGATTCTGAGGTCTGGTTTCCATTCCTGGCTGAAGAAGTTGGGGCATCAATGCCTTTGCTGTTAGAGATTTGGGCTCTGATGAGTCCCCTGCTCATGAATATAAGAACCCGGTTCTCCTAAAGTGTTCCTCTTCCCTGTGACACCCTTAGCAATTCCTTCATTTTCCAGTATTTTGCTCCTGCTTGTGTGTGTATGGTGTATTGCTGGCAAAACATTATTTTTTTGGCCACCGAGTTCACCGTTTCCAGTTTCAGAGTGTTTTGTTTTTTTTTTTCCTCTCTCATTGTATATTTTTGTTCGTTTCTTGAAAAGTTACAAATCTAATCTCATATTTTTCCAATCTCCCACCATGTGCCCAAGTGCAATCTGGCCTTTGCAGTTTCAGACAACATAAAATCTACTGTGACCAAGCCATGGTCTGAAAGAAAAAAAAAAAAAAAACTTAAACCATGTTCCTATCTGTGTTTGTAATCTAAAATGTGCCTGGTCTAGCAGCCCTTATTCTTGTTTAACTTGTTTTTAGTCATGTGCATTGCTTCACACCCAGGTTCTTTTCTCTCCATTTCACTCCAAGGCAAGTCAACATGCCATAATTACTCCATCCAGTGTGGTTCTTCTGCATTCCTGTCCGACGTGAAATCTGTAGTGCAGTTCCAGTCTCCACCCATTACCATAGTGAGGTTACTGGCATGTTGTGCCAACGCACCCCTTGATTTAGAAGGCATTTCACTAGCATGTGTCCTATATTCAAAGCATAAACATTTATAAAAAGAAAATCTTCCGATTTCTGCTTTTACCATTAAAACTCAACCGTGCTCTACCTCAGTGCTCTGTCTGATAGCTGCTCCTAACCTTTCTGAAAACGGATTGCTACTTCAACACTAAAATCTGATCTACGACTAAGAAAGAGCTGGTCTTCGCACCACACCCCCCATTTCCGTCTCATATGGGTTTCCTGTAAAAATAAACACGTCAATATTCTTTTTGTTTAATGAATGCTGCAAGCGTCTATTCCTATCTCTGAACCCACTGATATTAAAAGTTCCTACCCTCTGATTTTCCATAGAGAGGAATAAAGAAGAGAAAGAGAGAACAGATCAGGACAGCTGTGAAGTGACTTCAACGTCTGATTCTTTAACTTTTAAAGACCTCTTTCTTCCTTTTCTTCACGTAACTTTACTGCCATTTTTCACAAGTGATATCTCTCTTTTGTTGGCTCGGTTTCTTCAAGGTAGCATCTTAGAAATGTAGGTGTGTCTGGGGGGAAAAAATAAACAAATAAAAATTCAGCAACACCCACAACCTTTTTCCAAGAAGTCTGATCTAAGAAGTGACTGATCTGTTCTAAAGAGTACATCGAAACAGCAGCAGTACTCTTCTTCTTCTTCTTCTTCACAGCAGCAGCGCCAATGATATTCCTCACCACCATAACTTACTCCATACCCACATCAGCAATCTCTAGAACAGTTCCAATATTCTCCATGACCATACCAGCTTTCTCCAGCTCATTTCCAGTATCCTCCCTGGCCGTTATACAGCTCTCCTCAACATTCTCTAAAGTCATACTTGTGTTCTCTGTAACCACGCCAGCCTCCTCGGTTATCTATCAAAATACCATTGTCCAGCACGTCACCAGCACTCTTCATTACCCCAGCAGCAATCTCCACAGACATAGCAACTGAACCACCATTGCTCTTCATAAGCATAGCACCACCTCCATTTTCCTCCATCATTGCACTGCTCTGTGTGACCATTCTACCACCTTCCTCAATTATACCATCCTCCTGTTGTGAAGCCTGGAGCTCAGCGGAGTCTGCTTCACACGCAGGGTGGGATCTCTGCTTTCTCCTACCAGTTCATCCTCAGTACCAGTCTCAGCAGCAGCAGGTTGAGCAGTAGCCATGCCCCGTGTGCCGACCCTGGTCTCCCCAGTGTTCTCCCTCCCTGCTGCCAGCTTCTCCTTCACCCTGTGCTTTTTGGGTGCAGATGAGCCTTTTACACCTGATTTCCAAGCATTTCATGTTCCCGGTCCTCACACACACACACACACACACACACACACACACACACACACACACACACACACACAACATGTAGGATTTACCTTCACGTGTGATTCTGAAGGAGATCTATAATGAGGGCTCGTTTAGAAACATCAGCACTGCGCCACCTGAACAACTTGACATGCTTCAGCACCGAGTGTTTACAGTTTAACTCCCAAACCAAGAAACCTCACACCATGTCCTCATTAGATATGAAAGGTGGGACATTTGAAATCATGACTCGACTCGTTACAGAAACTAGATGTGAAACTGAATAAATAAATAAATACATAATCTCCCCCACTGGTGCCTTTTCTTTTACAAACACGACAACGGCCTTATTCATTCTTGATGCCGACATGTTTTTGAATCTGAGCACCTCGCCTACAGCCACTAGCACCTGCCTTGAGACTCTGTGAGAGTGAAACCGACTGGGCCTGCTCCGCCTCCTCTCCCTGCCATGGGGCCTCCTCTCCCAGTGGGGAAGAGGGTTTTTGTTTGTTTGTTTTTTAATTCATAATGAATACAATGACCGCACTAATTGCTTTAGTAATTTACTATTTACTCTAATTACTATTATTTTATCATGCTAATGTGACACAGCAAAAAAAAAAAAAGAAAACGAAAGAAAACTGAAAAATTTAGAGAAACAGTTCTCACATGCTTGTCACACCACTCGGGGGGGGGGGGGGGTGTTTCAGATGAGATAAAGGCCTGTTCAGTTGTGTAACAGGAAGTGGTAATGAGTCATAAGTAAGAGATGAGTGTACCTGGCTCTCCTCTCGACCCTGCAGGTCCCGTATCCTCTGGTTCAGCAGCACCTCCAGACCCAAAGAGGGATCTCTACAGTCACACACACCCCGCTCACTGTCCTCTACCAGACTACACACACACACACACACACACACACAAGAGTATAAACAATAAGCATGTGCTTCCCAGCCCAAATAATTAGATTCAGTTTTAAAGACAGACACACACACACACACACAGGTGTGTAGCACAAACCCACACAACCTCTGAACATAATTACTCATGTTGTGTGTACAGTAAAAGCACGTAACACTCATGAGCACTTGAGCAGAAACGTTCTGCATGCTGTGGTTAGTGGTGAGTTACCCTGATTCACCTCCTAGTGTGATGCGCGTTAACCACACTGCCCTCTGGTGGACCACACAGCTCTTTACAACACTGTACACACCGATTTTAAAACTTTACACTTAGATAAAAAGAAGAAAAAAAAATCATAGATCAAAAGTAAATAAAATTTAAACGCAATTTAAATGTAAGAAAGTTGTGTTATAACAATAAATGTTTTTAAAAAAAGTATATATATATATATATAGGTTAATGAATTACAGAAGCGTAGAAAGGCCATGCTTTATTTCTTTTTTTCTTCTTCTGATCTCACGATAACGAAAGGTTTCCCCCCTGATAATGCATTATTGTGCATGTATATATACACACACACACACACACACACACACACACACACACACTGTACATCAGAGAGTTACAACCTTACAGTCGTGGGTTCAAACCTGAGCTTCAGGTAACTGTGTGACGGTCGATTATATGTTTTCCCAAATTTTCACTTCGGGATCAATAAAGTACATCCATCCATCTTTCGATATCACAAGATCACAAACAACTTTTGTCATCTTGAGATCACGAGACAAAAAAAGCTTTTTATAGTAAATAAATACATGAGGAAATAAATAAAACTAAATCAACAAACATGCAGAGCCTTGAAAAAGTATTCATTCAACCCCCCTAAAAGTCACCAGGTTCGTCTGGATTGAAAAGTGACACACATTTTCAAAGTCATAATTCATTACCTGTCAGCACATTTAAAAAAATATATTTGTTTTTTTAAATTAAAACATTTAAAATGCTGCTTGTATAATTAATCAACCCTGTCAGACTAGTACCACCTGAACCACCTGTTGCTGCAATAACAGCTTCATGGGATTAAGTTAATACCAGCAGTGCAGACTGTTAGGGAGTTTCCACTCATTCTTCCAGGCTGATTTGCTCCAGGTTCTAGGAGTCGGTTGGATGTTGTTTGTTGACAGCAATTTTCAAACAGAGCCACAGATTCTCAAAAGGACTCAGATCTGGACTTTGATTTGGCCACCTTTTTGTTTTTAACCACAACGGTTTGAGTCTAGCCACGCCTCTCATACAGTCCACACTCACCTAGGTAGTACTTACCCAGGTGTGATCAGTAATTCAGTAATTTTACACCCTATTATTAAATAACAGTATTTTTATTTACCTTTTATTTACCTCCAGACTGAAAGGTCTCTTCACTGACAATTCAACTTAGGTGGCTTTCGTTCAGAAAAATGGTCAATTATCAGTCAGATATGTCCTTGTTAAGACAATATCTTTCATCTGGGTGGGGGGGGGGGAGGTTAATACCAGAACCGGGTTTAATAATTCTGCAAGCAGCATCTTTTAGTTTTTGATTTGCTTTGAAATACTTGTTTACCAATAATTACATTTAACGTTGAAGACTCACACTAAAAGAACACGAGTTGGCAATAAGGAAGCGTGTGTGTGTGTGTGTGTGTGTGTGTGTGTGCGTGCGTGCGTGCGTGCGTGCGTGCGTGTGTGTGTGTGTGTGTGTTTCATCATTTGTTATTCAGATAAATCTGATCGATTCCAGGGGGGTTGAACACTTTTGCGAGCCACTGTAAATAAAATAAATCAGCAAGCAGGCAAGTCAATAAATTAATGAGCAAATAAATAAAAAATTTTGATTAAAAACAAACACAAAAATGAAGAGATAAATAAAGAAATTAGCAGATATGGAAAAAAAATTAAACTAACAAATAAGCAAGTAGATAAGTAAATAAATGAGTAAATAAATGTGAAAAATAGATAAATGAACGAATGGACTATAAAGTAAACGGATGTAAGTCCTTAAGAGTCAGGGTCATTGTTTTGACGATATATCCATAGCAACCACTTTATTTTTTACAGAAGGATTTTGAAATTTCTATACACACTTCTGTGTAAATGCTGCTGATGGTGTAGTAACTATAAACAGAGAGAGAGAGAGAGAGAGAGAGAGAGAGAGAGAGAGAGAGAGAGAGAGAGAGAGAGAGAGAGAGAGAGAGAGGATGCAGTAACATGCACTGACCAGCAGAGGACGCCAAGTACGTGTTCATGTACAGAGGAGTGCGGAGAACGCAGCACTGCTACCAACTGCTGTACCATCCCCATACACAACACTGTATCTGAGAGAGAGAGAGAGAGAGAGAGAGAGAGAGAGAGAACAGGATGTTAGGAATATGGATGTGATGGCAGCTTCATGAAACACACACACACACACACACACACACACACACACACACACCTCTGTGTTCGGGGTGGCTGGTCAGCAGGTTGAGCAGCAGGAAGGCCGATTTGGTCCGCAGTTTCTCACAGTCCGACTGCATCCCCCTCATCAGCACAGAGAATCCGTCATGTGACAGGAAGTCACGCAGTCCCACTTCCTGTTCCCGCACAAGGCCTGCAGTTAGAAGGTCAAAAGTCAGAATTTAATCCAGATACCTAAACCTCACACAATAACGATGTGTGTGTGTGTGTGTGTGTGTGTGTGTGTGAGAGAGAGAGAGACTCACAGGACACGGCGTAGAGTGCTTTGACGCGCACAGTGGGGTGTGTGTCGTGGTCAGTGAGCTGCAGCAGTGTGTGTAGCGCCCCCTGCTGGAGCAAGTACAGCTGCACCTCGGGCATGTTCTGAGCGCAGCAGGCCAACAGCTCAGCCGCTCGCCACCGTACACCTGCCTCAGTGTGACACACACACCGAGACACACACACTTCCAGCCCACCCATCTTCATCAGGTCTGCAACACACACACACACAATATATATATATATATATATATAAAAAACTCTCTCACATACATTCAGGCAGATTTAATCTCTCTCACACACACACACACACACACACACACACACACACACACCTCTTGCGTTGTCCAGGTTGTCACACAGGTCACACAGCATCTCCAGCACCGCCTCTTTCCCGTCCTCGTCCTCTTCATCCTCTCGTCGTTCTCCATCGTCCTGCAGGAGCACCGACACACACCGCTTCATCTGCTCCACCTCGTCCAGCTGACCCTTACACACCTCAGACAGGGCTCCCCGAAGGAACTCGATCCTCTACACACACACACACACACACACACACACACACACACACACACACACACAGGGGTGTTATTAACATACTTGTAGCGTGTAACTAGAAATTATTCAAGCCGGTCGCTCGGATTCGTCGTTGTTTACAGCGTCAAGCTAAATTTGCACAGAGCTGAAAAATATCTTACTTCAAACGTCACTTGTCAATGAAATGGCAGCTCTGTGAATAAACTGAACGATCGCCTGAAGCTTCGTCGCTCGTCAGAGGGAACATCTACAACCTACGATCTAATTTAAAGGAAAGCATTTCGTTCCTATAATTCTGGTCAAATTTCTGATCGACAAGATTCGCATGACCAGTAAATCTTCTCTAATCGTAACTCGTAAGTCTCGAGTTACCTCCTGAGACATGGGCTCGTTTGGGGAGGGGCCATCGGAGGCGGAGGCGGAGCCGGCTTCAACAGCCAATCGCAGGACTCCCTGCAAATTCTGAGGGTGACGTCTGTTTCCTTCTGCCATCTACACACACACACACACACACACACAAAGAGAAAATAAATAATTATGACTGTTGACTAAATCCAATCGAAATCATGAGCAAAGGAAAATACAAGGCTTTAAGCTCCGCCCACTTCGCAATTACATCATATATGACTTGACATGTGTGTGTGTGTCGTTATGATGTACACGTCTCCTTTATAAATCACACTAATTCAACTGGAAACACATCAAACCACATCGTATTTTTAAAACCGTTTTCCTCAAAACCTTTTTTTTTTTTGTTTTGTTTTTTCCTCTGAAATAAATAAATAAATAGATGAATTATTTTTTCCCCCCAACAAGCTGTTCTGTTAGGGTTTTCCTCTCTTGAGTGTGTTGCCATAGTGAAATAAATACTGTAATTCTTATATCAAATGATTACATTTCTGCAAATTTAAATATTTAAAATATTTAATTAGATGAAGCATCATTTGCATATTACAGAAAGGACATGCTTTGGGGGTGAAACTGTCTTGGTACACTGTGCTTATGGGTGCTAAAACTTTTGCACCTACAATAAACACATTATATCTCAGATTTTCTAAAATGTAGTTAATGATAATAGTTAATAATTATGTTTAATTCACACTATTTACACTATATTCTAGCTAGCTCTCATATTAACACGCATATTAACCATGCTGCTTCTCTCTCTCACACACACACACACACACACACTCACTCACTCTCTCTCACACACACACTCACTCACACACACGTGATTTAGTTAGATAAATTACAGTATTAAAATAGTAATAAAGTATAAACCCCAGCCTTACCGTGAGTCGGAATATGTGTATGAATGTGTAGTTACTCTGAGAAAAGCCTCATCACTCCGCTAATAAACACTGAGGAGCTTTAATCTGGAACTTTCTCAGCGACTCTGGACCACACGAGCAGCCGCCATCACTGGAACTCGTACCGCGCATGCGCACACAAACACGCTCCACACATGCGCAGTACGGACACACGACTTCGCGCTAGTGCACAATGGAGAAGTAAAACACATGAACGACTGAACAAACACAGCAGATAAACAGCACACAGATATAAAATATGAGCCATAAATATAATTTAAAATTCATTTTTAAATACGTTAAATAAATAAATATCATTATCAGTGCAGTATTTTCGCGGCTATTTTACAATTTTACATTTTAAATAAAATATGCTGTAAAATGTGAAAGCATACAAAATAAAATACAGTTGTGTGTGTTGATAGTCTATAAATATATTTTTTTATATATGAGTTGTTTAATTAAATGTGTGTCTTTTGAATTCTTGTCATTTATAGTTAATTATTTATTTTATTCGATTTCCATATTTATTTTTTATACTGTTAGAATTATTCGCAGCGCAGGTACAATATGTAAAACATTTATTACTGTTGTTGTTGTTGTTGTTGTTGTTGTTGTTGTTGTTAAATATCATAACGTCCACGAACCATGCACCATAGGAATGATATAAAATCAAAGAATACAACAAAAATTAATGAACAAAACAAAAATGTAAGATTTTTGGATTTTTTCCTCCCCTTTCCATTATTTTGAGCGATTCTAGGTTTAAGTTTAGACTTTTTTAAAATTATATTTTTAAAAATTCTCCCAGAAGCAATCAATTGTAAATAAGAACTTCCATTAACATACCAAATACAGCTGAATTTCTTTATTCAGTGCGATTTGGGAGGCAACACACACAGCTGCTCTCTGATTATTGTTCATCTGTAAAAACTCTCTGTGGTCTGGTACAGCGCTTTAAAATTAATATGGAGGACTGTGTTGTTGTTGTTGTTGTTGTTGTTGTTGTTGTTGTTTGTAAATGCCTCTGAGATGATTAGTCATTTATTTTGGAATTGTCCTAGGGTACAACTTTTTTAACTTTTTTTTTTTTTGAAAGAGTTAGAAAATTATTCACAAAAAGAAGCTAGAATTGCTGTTAATTTTACAGAAACTGATGTGATGTTGTTGATGGTGATAAAAATCTAGTATTTATATTTGATTTAATTATTAGATTTGCTCGTTCAAGTTAAATGGAATGAAACAGGCCATATTTTTTGAACAATTTAAAGCTGACATTAAAACGTATTTGGAAACGATGTCTAAAAGTAAAAAAAAATGTAAAAAAATAAATAAATAAAAAAAAACCCTTGAAAGCAATACGAATTATTACAATTTTTTTTTCCTATAATGTTTTGTTCTTGATCATATATTCTCTTGTATGTACCACATGCATTGTTCTCAATAAATAAATAAGTAAATAAACACATAAATAAGTAAATAAACACATAAATAAGTAAATAAACACATAAGTAAGTAAATAAACACATAAATAAGTAAATAAACACATAAGTAAATAAATAAATAGACAGCTCTCTTTGCTGTCCGTCACTGAAGCGTCGCGTGTTGATGACGTGTAATTATTATCCGCGCATGCGCCGTGTGTGTGTGTCTTTTAGTAAGTAATCCAAGATGGCCGCGCTCGTGGGTATCCGTGCGTGCCTCTCCGGTAAGTTGGACAGTTTGTGTTCGTGACTGTACCCGTGCTTTGTCTTTAACGCTTTTGCGGTGTGGAGGAGATAAACCCGGGGGTTTAACGGGGATTAGTCCCGAGCACAGGGTGAGTTATTAACAGTTATGTGTTTCCGGACGCTCGCGCTGGTACAGCAAGGTCAAAAGCTCCATCCACGTACCGGGGAGATGAGAGGGGGCTGGTGTTACTGCGGGTTTATCATTATTAAACAGCACTCAGTCAAAATGCATCAGTGCAGACCAGGTTTAAGTGATCCTGAATTATCCCTGAGTGACCCTCTCATGCTGCACATCTGCAACAGTCTGGATAAATATGCATATATAAATATAAAATGCACTCATTTACATATTCCTTTAAGAAAAACCATGTTGTCAAAGTAAGAACCAGTTTCATATTTTCACTGTGGCTTTTTGTTTGCAGTAAATGATGGAAATGAGTGTTGTACACATGTGTAAGTGAGATGTGAGGAGGACGGTGTTCATGTTTATCTCGTGTTTTGTTCCCTCGGTGTTCTCCAGCGCTCCAGCTCTCCTCCCCGAGTCTCCTGCACAGCTCCTACAAACTGGTGAGGTCACTGAAGAACATCTAACAATAAATCTGTAGATATATTCATCTAAAATAACCAGATCTAAGTAATGGATTATAAATGAATCTGAATACATGACCATGACTAAAGAATATTATTTAGATCAATTCATGCAAATTTTGATCATCTAACTTATCTAAACAAATCTGAGGTATCTGGATAAGTTAGTGTATATGATGTTCATAGTATTTATACTGTATTGATGTAAATGATGGAGATCAGTGAGTCTGAATGATCAGGATAAATGAATCCAGATAATCGGGCGCTCGTTGTGTCTCAGTGTGCAGTTCCTCTCAGTCGGAGGAATTTCGCTGCTGAGGCAAAGAGGGTGTTCTCCCGCGACAAACCTCACGTGAACGTCGGTACCATCGGTCACGTGGACCATGGGAAGACCACGCTCACCGCTGCTATCACCAAAGGTAACACACACACACACACACACACACACACACACACAGGTAACACTATAACTGTGCTGTCGCTGAGGATACCTTTATTTTGTTTGTGTGTGTGTGTGTGTGTGTGTGTGTGTGTGTGTGTGTCAGTGCTGGCCGAGGCTGGTGGAGCGCACTATAAGAAGTATGAGGACATTGATAACGCTCCTGAGGAGAAAGCCAGAGGAATCACAATCAACGCCTCACATGTGGAGTACACAACCGCTAACAGGCACTACGCTCACACTGACTGTCCCGGGCATGCTGACTACGTCAAGGTACACACACACACACACACACACCTGATACACATATATACACACACATACATAGAGACATACAGGAGGACGAGCAGAGAGAGACAGACAGACAGGAGGACGAGCAGAGAGAGACAGACAGACAGGAGGACGAGCAGAGAGAGACAGACAGACAGGAGGACGAGCAGAGAGACTCAGACAGACAGGAGGACGAGCAGAGAGACTCAGACAGACAGGAGGACGAGCAGAGAGACACAGACAGACAGGAGGACGAGCAGAGAGACACAGACAGACAGGAGGACGAGCAGAGAGACACAGACAGACAGGAGGACGAGCAGAGAGACTCAGACAGACAGGAGGACGAGCAGAGAGACACAGACAGACAGGAGGACGAGCAGAGAGACACAGACAGACAGGAGGACGAGCAGAGAGACACAGACAGACAGGAGGACGAGCAGAGAGACACAGACAGACAGGAGGACGAGCAGAGAGACAGACACAGACAGGTGGACGAGCAGAGAGACAGACACAGACAGGTGGACGAGCAGAGAGACAGACACAGACAGGTGGACGAGCAGAGAGACAGACACAGACAGGTGGACGAGCAGAGAGACAGATGGGTGGACAGACAGCCCATGCTTATGTCATCAAACATCAGTGATTAGTTAAAAATAAATGTTGATCCAGGAACATGTCATATTTACAGAATTGAACTGCTTTCTGTCTGTGTTTATGCACAAAATATGTAGTCTAACCCTGATCCTGTGTGTGTGTGTGTGTGTGTGTGTGTGTGTGTGTGTGTGTGTGTGTGTGTGTGTGTGTAGAACATGATCACGGGCACGGCTCAGCTGGACGGCTGTATCCTGGTGGTGGCAGCGACGGACGGACAGATGCCACAGACGCGTGAGCACCTGCTGCTGGCTCGGCAGATCGGCGTGCAGCACGTGGTGGTGTACGTGAACAAAGCGGACGCCGTGGACGACCCCGAACTCCTGCAGCTGGTCGAGCTCGAGATCCGAGAGCTGCTCAGCGAGTTCGGCTACGACGGAGACAACACGCCCATCGTCTGTGGCTCCGCCCTCTGTGCCCTCGAGGTACTGACTGAGGGGGACGGGGGACGTGGAGAGAGCGTGTGATCCCGTAACACTCAGAGCTCATTGTTATTTGTGTGTGTGTGTGTGTGTGTGTGTGTGTGTGTGTATAGAACCGGCAGCCTGAGTTGGGAGTGAACTCCATCATGAAGCTGTTGGAGGTGGTGGATGAGTACATCCCTCTACCCAAGAGAGATCTGGACAGACCTTTCCTGCTACCCATTGAGGGAGTCTACTCCATACCAGGTGTCTGTGTGTGTGTGTGTGTGTGTGTGTGTGTGTGCGCGCACATGTTCATCAATTTTCAAAATCGATTCCCAACACAACTGACTCAGTAATATGATTCTTTTGACTGATTCATAAAGCAGCGAATCAGTTTACAGATTCAGAGAATCATTTTGATGAATCATTTTAGTGAATCACTTTAAACGAATCAGACTGATACATCACTTAATTCAACCGGTTATAATCAAATTAAAGTGATCTATAAAGTTGATTCATTGATTCGATTTGTGACCCGGAAACTCGATCACGGACGTTCCATCCCAGACCATCTCTGATTGGCTGAGAGCTTATTACATCATAAGATATGCAGATTGTGTTGTTTCCGTTTTGATTTATGTCTTGGCTGTATTTTAAAGGTTGCTTTACAGTAGATGAAATTATCTGAGTGGTTAATGATGGTGTTGCGCTGTGTGTGTGTGTGTGTGTGAGACGCAGTGTATATGGAGTGTGTGTGTGTGTGTGTGTGTGTGTGTAACACAGTGTATTCGGTGTGTGTGTGCAGGCCGTGGTACGGTGGTGACAGGCACTCTGGAGAGAGGAGTGATCAAAAAAGGAGACGAGTGTGAGTTTGTGGGACACAACCGCTCTGCCAAGTCAGTGGTCACAGGTGTGTGTGTGTGTGTGTGTGTGTGTGTGACTGACTCCCTTAAGAACAGGCAGGAATAGTGAGGTGTTTATTCTGTGCTGAGCTGAAAGTGTTTGAGGAGAACTGCACGACAAAATGTGCGCATGTAATTGATGGAAATTATGTCCATTATTACTTCCTGTTCAAGGCCACGCCCCCTTTTCTTTTTCTTTTTCGAGACAGCTCACACATGCATAGCAGAGTTCCTGTTCAGAAAGGTTCGCGATCACTTTTGAGCAAACATAAGCCAGCCTAAAGTGTGTGTGTGTGTGTGTGTGTGTGTGTGTGTGTGTGTGTGTGTGTGTGTGTGTGTGTGTGTGTGTGTGTGTGTGTAGGTATTGAGATGTTCCATCAGTCTCTGGACCGTGCCGAGGCGGGGGATAACCTGGGCGCGCTGGTGCGTGGTATGAAGAGAGAGGACATGAGGCGAGGCGTGGTGATGTGTAAACCCGGCTCCATCCAGCCTCATCAGAAAATCAAAGCTCAGGTGTGTGAGTGTGTGTGTGTGTGTGTGTGTGTGTGTGTGTGTGTGTGTGTGTGTGTGAGTGTGTGAAAGAGAGAGAAAGAGAAAGTTTGTACCACACAATCAGGGGTTCATTGGATAACGTAGGGTTCTTGGTGTCCAAAAAAGGGTTCTTGCTTGATAGGAAAACACTCTGTTGTTCTACACAGAACCTTAATCTTTAAAAAGAAGCTGAGTAATCTCTTTGTGTGTGTATGTGTGTGTGTGTGTGTGTGTGTGTGTGTGCGCGCACAGGTGTACATACTGAGTAAGGAGGAAGGCGGCAGGCACAAGCCGTTCGTCACCAACTTCATGCCTGTCATGTTCTCTCTCACCTGGGACATGGCCTGCAGGATCCAGCTCCCCGAGGGCAAGGTAACACACACACACACACACACACACACACACACACACACACACACACTTACTTCTGTGTCCCACTGTAATACACATTGTCCTCATCTGTGTGTGTGTGTGTGTGTAGGAGATGGTGATGCCGGGTGAGGACACGTCCCTCACTCTGACCCTCAGACAGCCCATGGTGTTGGAGAAAGGTCAGAGGTTCACGCTGAGAGACGGGAACAGGACCATCGGCACGGGGCTCGTCACCGACATCCTGCCCACTACAGCTGAAGACCAGCACAACTGGGGCTGAGACCGAGGCAGGAGGGGTGGGACGGGGGGCGGGGTTACTTAAAGGGTGGGCGGGGCAGGAAGTCATCCAACCTTTTTGACTCATCCATACTTTACATTAGTATAAACGTCCACAGTTTACTGTTTCCTGCTCTCTTTCTCTCTCTCTCTCTCTCTCACACACACACACACACACACACACACACACACTCTCGTGTTCCAATACTACGCCCTCGTCCACTTCCACTAATCACTCTGAAGTGTGGAGGGCGCAATGAGCGATTTGGGGTCTTCTTTTGGATCTCCTGTCAGCTGATTCAGCTAACTAGCTATCATGTTTTAGTGCTAGCGGAGTCATCTCTCTCACCCAGAATGCTAATTAGGTTTTGTGCTAACTCGCTTAGCCGAGCATCGCTCATTTCCTCATCCCCGGTAATCACTTAGCTAAGTAGCTTACACATTCTCTGCTAACGTGCTAGCAGTCATCCTGGAGAAACACCGAGTCGTTTATTGGGATTAGTACGATCAATAGCTATTGTGCATCCTTCTTCCTGGTGAATATACCGTGTGTGTGTGTATACATCTAATGCTAGCTTAGCGGAGTACGTTCGTGCTAATACGGTAATGGAACAGCGCTTATAGAGTGTGTGAGAGCAGGAAACACAGTAAACTGATGTGGAACCTTCAGATTTGTCTGATTTAATCAACCTGGTCCGAGTTAAACATGGAGGCACCTTATTTTCAGGGTGATGGAGGTGGAGATCCTGCATCATGTACACACACACACACACACACACACACACACACACAGTTTTGGGGTTCCATACTCATACCGTCTGCTTTTTGCTTATGAAATGTCTAAGTGATGATGAATATGTGGCTGATGTAATAAATGTATTTAGTACAACTCTTGGCTCCGCCCACTGTTTTCCACTTTTCTCTACTAAACCCAGGTCTGACGTGTACGTAAGGAATAAACCAGTCCGAGTCGCGCAGTTGCAGTAAGACACTGAGCGACGAGGTGTTTGTGGTGCCACGACCGAAGCCTGTTATAATTCTGTCTTCAGAAAATCTTTTCATATTTTGATATGCAAATGATCACGACCAATTAATGAATATGCAAATCAGTCTATGGCGCCTTCCAGTGGCTTTTTGAGCGCACACATTAGCTACTTTCCCCTGAAAAGACTTTCCGTAACGCTGCGTACTGTGTACACGCTGTAGATGTGAGGTCTGGATGATATTTATTATAAGTTCTAAGACTCTTGATTACTCTTTGGATTTGCCCTGGTGTTTGCTTCTCTTGTGGATTCTCAGCTCTGATTATCATCGGATGCTGTTTTGGGATCCAGCACGTGGGGAATAAACCTTCCTCTCCCGTGTCTCTGTTGTAAAATAAATGGTTGCAGATATGACATTGCACCTGTAGGGGGCACTCGTTAGTCTTTTTAATCCGTGTGATGTTTTAAAACCGCATTAAAGTGCCCAGAGCAATGTGGGGTGTTTTGTTATTAGTACGAATTGGGGTTTTGTCACCCTTGGAAAGATCATATTCTGTTGTATAAAATGTCTAATTTTCCTATAGGAAGTTCAGAGCACTGTTTAAGGGGTTCAAACAAAACATTTCACCACATTGCGAAAGAAAGGGTCTTGCTTAAACAGTAGAGTTGAGTTCCAGCCTGACCTAAAGCCTCCTTCACAATAATTATATTGTATTAAATACAAGACCACACCACTGTGATGTATAAAATGCCAGATTTTGTCCTGTAAGAGTTAACGTTCAGAGCGCTGTTCTATCTATGGAAGTATTTTCCAAAACTAGCTGTATTTGCAGTTGTGTTTTCTATTTGTGGACGCATACACTGTGGCATAATCCAAAATGAAAACGCAAGTCGTGTATTTACAAATGGAAGAGCATGGAAGTCCATTCGCTATTACATTTCCCATGTCTTACAAGGTGGGTTAGCGGCTAGAACATTCGCCTACGAGATGAGTCCAGTGCTCAGTAGAGTGTTGGAGGAATGAGTCCTAACACCCAAAAATGAGCTCGCATTTTAGCACTTCTGGTTCCATCGTCCCAAAGTCAATGGGTTTTCAGTTAAATGCCTGGAATAAGGTCTGTGGTTAAAAACAAGCTCAAGATATTTTCACGTTTTTATTCTACGACATGAAATACATCAGTACTGCCCCACTCCTGATTATGTTAAGCCTTTACGTGTCTTGAAAAAGACGGTTGCTAACTGTGACGGCGTCCTCTCGCAAACTATTCCCCGCTCAAAATTTCCAAGTTGTATTTTCCAGTTGAAGTGTTTTTTTAAATAAAGATCGAAACGGTTATCGGAAGCGTAGCGCAGGTGGCGTCGAAGTCCTGCGACCTATAGCCTAACTCCATTGTATTTAGGCTTCAAAATCCATAAAGGTTGTGTTCATATGTGAAGATTATCTTGATGAACAAAACATGTAAGAATCATAAACCTTTGTTGGTCACAGAGTTTATTTCCTGCGATAATCCAAAACGGCATTTTGTCGGGGGATCCAGGGTGACGCCGACAGAAATACGCCGTCATCCCTGCAGCACTCTGTCGTCTTTTTCCGTATGTTTTTCTTTCTTCTTCTTGCGACGTACGACGTCTTAATACAAACGGCACGTCTAATCGTGAAGGCCGGATAACTGGAGTACACTGTACACGTCACACTGCGTATGAAACATTTTATACGAAACAACAAGTAATCGATTCGTTTTATTAATTACAAGTCATACAACAGAATATTTTAGATATTTTACAAAATTACAGCATGTTTTATGATGAGACTCCTGCGTCACGGTCCTGAAATAAAACGCTCCTGAATGGATTCTTAGCTAACACTAAGCCTGAACAGAGGATGGATATTTTACTCATCTTACATCACACCAGAAGAGGGCAGAATTTCTCTTCACACACTTTACACACTACCGTTACACTCAGTAGCTATGTTTCCATCCGTTTTTTTTATGCGAATTTTGGGATACGGCATTGAAGAAAATGCTGGATGGAAACACCGGATGCGAATAAAATCTACGGTGGAAACACGTTTACCGAATAAATTCCTCGATGCGCATCAAAAAAGTCATGTGACTTTGCCTCAACAAATCATGGGATACAGAACAGGTTACTGAATCTCTACCCCACATTCTCCATGGCTGCTCCACTTATACATTAATATAATACTGAAGATCTCATAACATCTTACGGCTGTTAACGGAGTGCTAGCAAAATACTGTTCATACTGCTATCATTGGCAGTGTCATATATGGGGAAGGAGCTGCTACTTATATCCATGATAATCTTGATACAGTCCAATATACAATAATATATATATAGTGTGTGTGTGTGTGTGTGTGTGTGTGTGTGTGTGTGTGTCCTTTCACCCCCTCACTCATATTATGAGTATCATATTATGTATGTCTCTCGCCTCTTTGTCTTCTGTCCATGCACTCATACCAGCCTGAAACAAACACACACACACACACACACACACACTCAGTCTTTAGAATGTGCAGCTTTGGGACATATTTATGCAAACACAAACACACACAAACACACTCATGTCTCACCTTCATCCACAGCGTGTGTGTTGGTGTGTGCCTCTGCGTCGGGACATGCCGAGCCAGCCATGTTCTCATAGGACTCTGAGAATGTAAGATGGAGAGAGAAAGAGAAAGCCATTTGTATCATTTTTGTCGACATGAAGAAAAACTGATGCCTCACACACACACACACACACACACACACACACACACACACACACACACACACACACCTGTGTCTGTCTGTTCCAGGTTGCGTTTGTCCTCTTCATCAGGGTTAATATAATCTACAGACACACAGAGTAAAGCACAGTTTATACTGGAAATATATACATTGTGTGTGTGTGTGTGTGTGTGTGTGTGTGTGTGTGTGTGTGTGTGTGATGTATAGACTACCATCGTCGTCAGTGCCGAGTGCATTCTTTAGTATGGGTTGGCGAGGTTGAGCGTACACATATCCTTCCATGTTTTCATACGACTCTCCATCTACACAGGAAGAGAGAGAGAGAGAGAGAGAGAGAGAGAGAGAATGAGTACTGTGTGTGTGTGTGTGTGTGTGTGTGTGTGTGTGTGTGTGTGTGTGTGTGTGTGTGTGTGTGTGTGTGTGTGTGTGTGTGTGTGTGTGTGTGTATAAATATACCGGTGTCTGTAAGGTTGTGAGGTGGTTGAAGGTAGGTGGTGTTGTTGGTTTCTGTCGTTGCATCAGGAGTGATATAATCTAAACCAGACACAGTGGATGAATAAAATTAATACATAATAAATAAGAAATGCTGCAAAATGCTGAGAGTGATGGAGAGATGAAAGAACGATTAACGGTTTTCCAAAAAGAATAAGAAGTATGAGGAGCACCAATACTCTGAAGAAAGGAGAAAGAGTGAGTGTACTAACCGTCATCATGAAGGACGCGGTAGTTGACTTTATCCTCATTACTGTAGATTACCGCTGTAACGTTCTCATAAGACTGGGCCTCTTCTGTGGTAACACGCACACACACACACACACACACACACACACACACACACACACACACACACACACACACACACTCCTGAAGACTTTCCCATGTCGGAAAACTAACTGACTGCTACAAAGTACTAACACTGGAGACTCCTTCCACAAGTGTTTAGTAAACATCTGTCGTACAAGTCCCTGTAAATCAGCTGTTACTATAGAAACCATAATGTATTAGAACAGTGGTCACCAACCCTGTTCCTGGAGATCCGCCTTCCCGAATACTTTATCTCCCACCATAATGGTGCCCATCTGACCATCTAATCACTAGAAGCCTTAAGAAGTTCTTGATCAAACTAAAACAGGAGTGTTAGATTTTGGTTGGAGACGAAACCTGCAGGAAGGAAGATCTCAAGGAACAGGGTTGGCGACCACTGATTTAAAGCAAGCATATTAACATAAACCTTTGCGACTGTCAGAGCTGCTGTTATAGAAAATGAATCAACACCTTCTGACCAATCAGAATCCAGAACTCAACATCACTATGATTTCGATCACTTAATACGCAATGAGAAATATTTTACGTTTTGTAAGGTTTCCTTGAGTTTTGCTTGAGTTCTGCAGTTTGCTTGAGTCCTTATTCGTGGGTCCTTGACTGCAAAACACACACACACACACACACACACACACACACACACACACACACACACACACACACACACACACACACACACACACACACACACACACACACACGTCACCAAACACTCGACTACATTCTTAGCACAAATGAGCAAAAACGCAAAAAGTGAAAGGCAAAAAATATTTGGAGTTTATTCATTTTGAAAAGGGTTGAATTTGAACAAGGTGGTGGTTATGGCACGATCCGTGGGAGTGTTTTACCAGCTTGGGGTTCTTCAATTCTGGAATATGTTCCCTCCTCAGACTGAGCCAGAATGTAATCCTGTCTTAATACACCATCAGGGCTTATCCATCAGTATGGCATGGCATATCTCAAACGTCAGCGACTGTTGTGTAGGACAAGTAAAGCACTTCAACACAACATCATTCAATGAGACTTCAGCAAGAAACGCAGCAACATACAGAATCAGTATTTCATGGGGACTTTAAACCATGAAAGCCATGAAGTCTCCCTCAGATGAACGAAGAGGTTCACGCACCCAAAGAAGGAAAGGAGATGATGGCTTGATGGTGCAAAATAACTTTTCTTAATAATGCACCCTGGACTTCATACAACTTCATACAACTTCAACTTTATGCTCAACAACATACCTAAATTAAAGAACACCAATTGTTACACTCGATCAGGACAGTATAAAGGCTCAAAGTGATCTGAAGAAGGAGTCTGGTATAGTCACCCTGGTAAGATAGGAGGTTATAGATGAAATTAATGGAGTGATGAATCTCCTGAAATTGCCTCCTGACAAATCCTGCATATCCAGAGCAACCGAATGTCAGCTAACTCAGTGGATACACACTGTGGTACTGAAGTCACTACTGCCCTAATTAGAAATATTTTTTGTTAAATTCATAAATCCATCCATTTCCTGTACCGCTTATCCTACACAGGGTCGTGGGGAGCCTGGAGCCTATCCCAGGGGACTTGGGGCACAAGGTGGGGGACACCCCATCACAGGGCACAATCACACACACATTCGCACACTACGGACAATTTGGAAATGTCAATCAGCCTACGACACACGTCTTTGGACTGGGGGAGGAAACCTGAGTACCGGGGGGAAACCCCCGAAGCACAGGGAGAACATGGAAACTCCATGCACACAGGACTCCACGCCAGACAAGCATGCTAACCACTAAGCCACCATGCCCCAAAATTATATCACAAACCTTCTCAAATTTGCTCCCAGTCCTAAACCTCTAGTCATACGTAGAATAATGATGGCTACAGCAGAGTGTTTTCCTACAAAGCCATCTAGTGTCCAGGCCTGCCTATGGGCCATGCCCACTAGGGCTCTGGCCACTAAGGGGACCCTTGAAAACAGAGATTTGAAGTGAAGGCCATTACGCTGTCTCACACACATGGAATACAAGCTAATGAATGTAAAGTCACACAATCTGAAATCAGTTAGAAAATGTAATTGGTGTACGCATCAGAATTGTTCTCCTCAGATTGGTCACTTTCTAATTCCCACCCACCAGCCAGCTCTCTATCGTAGAACAGCTACCAACTGAGGAGGGTGAAGGCTAACACATGAAAGATCTATCTCTCCACTTCCACATACATGAGCTCAGGTAGGATTGGCTAGTGTCACTGTGATTGACAGGGGAGAGAAAGTATGCCCCCCTCACCCAGAGAGCATGGACAAAGTTCATGTTCCCAAATGGGTCGGATTAAAAATGATCTCCAAACTAAAATGGGCCAAAGAAGACTCAACATGGCATCACTGCTGGCCACTGAGTTGGAGCTTGTTAAAGAGCTGGACTTCCAATTAGAGTGTGTGAGTCTCAATCCTTAAGGTTGAAAATCCTATTTATTTATTCTTGTTTAGAGTGAAGGGGTGTCACTTTTTCACTTTTACTTCCACATCTCAGTTGGCTCTTCCCAGTTCATCACCCTATCACAATGAGCAACCCAGCAACCCCTGCGGAGGAACCTCGTTTCTGCTGCCTGAACTCGCCTCGCCCTTATTCTTTCAGTCACGACCTACAACTTCGTAGGTGAGGACAGGGACATAGGTTTAACGTTAACATCTGCTCGACTGGCCGAACCAGTCGGACACCCGACACCAGAGCTCGGAACCTTATGGCAGGTAACCCCTCTTGTTTGTAACAATGTGCACTAGATCACAATAAATAGTTGTGTTCATTCTACCTTGTGTACCTTGTGTAGGTGTGTCCTGCTGAGGTCTTGTTCATGATGTTCTTTAGTGCAGCAACTCGCTGAAATGTTTCTGCTGACAGAGACAGAGATTAGTGTGTGCACAAGGTAGTAATCAACTCTGTGTGTGTCTGTGTGTGTGTGTGTGTGTGTGTGTGTACTCACTCTCTCTGCGACGCTGTGTTCTGTAGACCATTGAGAACAGTAACAATCCAAGTACAAAGGCAATAGAAGGAACCACGTACAACAGCCAATCTGGACGGTTGGAGACTACATGCACACACAAACACACATATGCACACACATCAGTTTGACACCCTTCTAAACTACACACACACACACACACACACACACCTGCTGTGTATGAGTTGTTTTGAGTCGAAGTCATGGTCAGGTTGTGTTCAGCACCTGAAAATAACATATGCACAATTACTTTATCACACACACACACACACACACACACACACACACACACACACACACACACACACCCACCTGCTGTGTATGAGTTGTTTTGAGAAGGAGTCATGGTCAGGTTGTGTTCAGCGACTGAAAATAACATACACACAATTACTTTATCTCAGTAATCACACACAGACACACACACACACACACACACACACACACACCCACACAGAGAGAGTTGTGCAATGGAATGGTCTTGTAAAGTCTGTAATGTCTTACTTGTAACATTTTAATTAACTCAAATGAGTTCAGCTCGTAAAAGCTAATTGTGTGTGTGTGTGTGTGTGTGTGTGTGTGTGTGTGTGTGTGTGTGTGTGTGTGTGTGTGTGTGTGTGTGTGTGTGTGTGTGTGTGCGTGTGTGGTATGTCCCATGGGGAATGACAGTTAGGGCCTTCCGAGCAATCATCACACCAAACACCATCCGCTTCTTCTAAATAACTCATCCACAGATGGTACACAGACAGATGTCTACTAGTGTTAGAAATAACGCAAAACCACAACATATAAAAATAAGACTACTAACAAAAATTGAAAACATGAAAATGAATAAATATCAATAAAAAGATACAAATATAAAGTTTAAATAAAACATGTAAACTAAAAAAAAAAAACAAAAAATCATTAGGAGTAGCTGAGAAACTCACAAACAAAACACATTAAACACGACCGCAACTAACTTTTATTAGCTGTAGGCTAATAATAATAATAATAATAATAATAATAATAATAATAATAATAATAATAATAATAATAATAATAATCTAGTACTACTACTAGTCATAAATATACAGTTTGTAATAATCATCATAACTGGTAATGTTCTGTAAAATAGACCTTCTTTTCTTTGTCACGATCTCACACACACACACACACACACACACACACACACACACACACACACACACACACACACACACACACACACACACAAAACTCTATACCTTTAGACTCTGTCATGTTTCTGAATCCCTGTGTAATGTTTCAAGATCCGAGCTTGCACCTTCATACAGAGATGCACACACTTATATACTGATACAAGGATGATGAGAAGAGATGAGAGGATGAGGAGGAAACTAACAACAGCAGGTGGGGCGGAAGACATGGCGAGAGAGAGAGAGAGAGAGAGAGAGAGATAAAGGAGAAGTGAAAATTGCCCTAATCACCCATGCATACCCATAAACATGCTATTCTTTCTCATGCACTAAAGTTCATGATTAAAAATGAATAATGGAAGTGTGAAGCATGCAGTTGCATTGCGTAATTTGTTCTATTGCCTCCTTTCTCCATAGCAACGCACGCTCTCCTTAACAAACCTCATTAGCATACAAGCCTATACAAGGCTTTATACCGTAGCGCTTTCCTGAACTGTAGATTCTGTTTGCTGCAAATCATTTAAAAATAGCTAATTTACAGGGACCTTTAAGGGGGAGGGGGGGGGGGGGGTGCTGTAAGTCAGTGGTTACCAACCCTGTTCCTGGAAACCTCTACCTTCCTGAAGACTTTAGCTCCAACCATAATGGTGCCCACCTGACCATCTAATCACCGCCTTAAGAAGTTCTTGATCATCTAAAACAAATGTGTGAGGTTTTATGATTTATGATTGCTGTTTTGTTTCCTTGGTAAACCCAGCCTCGCCCTCAACAGCTTTGCAGCCCAGTCTTGTATTTTGCGGGCCCTGCAGTCCTCATGGATGATCCCCATTCACAGATTCACCTTATGACCTAGGTCTGTCCCACCAAAACCACACACACTTCTGTCACCACTCCAGCTACAGTTTCTATTTTTGCTCAGATTACCAGCCAGTTTCTGTCTCTAGTCCTGTACCTTGCTCAGGTTGTCTCTGTTACTACCCTTTAGCTCATATTCTTTCTCTGTTCCTTGCCATAGCAAAATTGAGGGCTTTGCTATTACCCCTAGCTTGGTCACTGCCTCTGCTCATGACTCGTCCCCTGCTCTTGTTTCTTTGTTGGTCTTAGTCCCTGACTCTGTGTCCATTTTGAGGTCACCCTCTGCTCCTGTGACAGCTTCAGTCACAGATTCTTCCTCAATGTCACACATTATTTTGCCCAAATCAGACTTGGGCCCTGATCCTTAGATCCTTCATTTTTATGCCTGTGAAGCTTCATCTACTTCAAAGCTGTCAGTCTGTTTTGGGCTAGATCAGTACCATCACTGGTCACATGACACAATAATAATAATAATAATAATTTGTTATATTTATATAGCACTTTTCTAGACACTCAAAGCGCTCTACATAGCATGAGGGGAAATCTCAACCACCACCAGTGTGTAGCATCCACCTGGATGATGCAACAGCAGCCATAGTGCGCCAGAACGCCCACCACTCACCAGCTACTGGTGGAGAGGAGAGGAGGGTGATGTAGCCAATTCAAGGATGGAGATTATTAGGGGGCCATGATAGACAAGGGCCAATGGGGGAATTTCGCAGGACACCAGGGTGATACCCCTACTCTTTATGAGAAGTGCCCTGGGATTTTTAATGACCACAGAGAGTCAGGACCTCGGTTTAACATCTCATCCTAAAGACAGTGCTCTTTTTACAGTATAGTGTCCCCATCACTATACTAGGGCATTAGGACTAGGACTTACCATTAGGTAAATGATGTGATTGTGCTTCAAGCACATCAATAAGCCTTCTTCCATTAAATGCCATTCAATGCACTTCAGTGCTGTTCAATTCAATGCACAAGAGGAGTGTCATTTGCAGACCTTATGAGGCATACAACCACTATCCACTTTATTAGGTACACCTGTACACTTTCACACACAACAGTCTCTAGAGTTACACAGAATGGTGCAAAAAAAAAAAAAGAATCCTGTGAGCAGAGGGTCTGTAGGCTGAAACACCTTGTTGATGAGACAGATCAGAGGACAGGAAGTTTATAGTAACTTAAATAATCACTCTTTACAACCATGGTGAACAGAAAAGCATCTCAGAATGCACAACACCTCAAATCTTGAGGTGGATGAGCTACAACAGACCACACTGGATTCCACTCCTATCAGCCATGAACAAGAATCTTAGGCTATAATGGGTACAAACTCACACAGACTGGACAGTTGAAGACTGGAAAAAGACTAGGTGATTTTTTTCACCTAATCTTTAATTGTCTAGTTTGGGTGAGTCTGTGCCCATGATAGCCTCAGTTTCTTATTCTTGGCTGAGAGGAGTGGAACCCAATGTGGCCTTCTGCTGTTGTAGCTCATCCACCTCAAGGCTTGAACAAACACTGTAAAAAAATTATTGCTATATTCCTTTTTATTATGAGCACTTAAGCAGATCAGAAAATTTACATGAAGTTTGAAGTTAGTTATATGAGGAAATAATAGAGGAAGGATAGTATTTTTCAGTACAATTATTTTACTTGAATTACTTTACAATTACTTAGTACAATTAGTTAAATAAATGTATTTAAAACAAATGACATTTGCCACTGTTGGGCCCTTGAGCGAGGCCCTTAACCCTCTCTGCTCCAGGGCTGCCGTATCATGGCTGACCCCAATTTCCTAACAAGCTGGGAAATGCGAAGAAAAGAATTTCACTGTGCTGTAATGTATATGTGACAAATAAAGGCTTCTTCTTCTTCTTCTTCTTCTTAAATTTAATATTTTTATGTAAAAGTCAAATGATATTTTTATTTAGTATGCAATGTTAAATAAATGTTAATATGACCCGGACTTGGCCAAACATGATTTTTAGGATAAATCAGAAACATTTATAAAAAGCAATATCACCTTTTATTGGAATGAGGCACATTTTATGTGGATAATGAACTCCTTTACTATAATTATCATGGACTGTAACATATGCTTTAGATTTTTCACTGAATATAATTGTAGAGAAATAGGATTTTTGTTCATTCACTCAGGCGTAATCTGCTTCCTCTGTGAATCCATTTTTAACAGCTGCTTGAATGCTCTTTATCTCTTCTGGAGCAGCAGCAGGGAGAATGGCGAGCAGCTCTTTGTCAATCTTCTCCAGTCTTGCACGACTCTTCCTTTCAAACTCATCCTTGTTCTTGAGGACAAGGCGTAAGATGGCTTTCTGAGCCTCGTCGCAGGAGTTCTGTAACTGCAGACGCTCGGAAAGAAACTCTGGCTTTTCCTTGTCCATGGCCATCAGTTTTCCCAGAGAGCTGACACGATCCATTAGATGCTTGTTGGATACCTCAGTGTAGGTATCTGAGATCATGTTGATAAGGCTGGCGATGTTAGTGGCTTGAAAGGCTTGATTATAGAGCAGATCTTTGGAGAAGAGCTTTGCATTGTAGGAACAGGATTGTATCTTCTCAGATGTGGAGACAAAATCTTTAAGGGTTCTGGTCAGGCTGGTTTTCACAATGTTGGACATCATCTGAAAGAAGCGTACCATCTTCTCCCACTGCTCCTTCACTCTCCCCATGGCATCCATACCTTTGACCAGCATTTGTATAGTGGTTTTAAAGTCTATCTCTTTGACCTCGCAGTTCCTCATGGTGATCAGGATTTCAGTCAGCTCCTTTTGGTTCTTCTCCATGTTCTCTACACTCTTCTCAAAGGTCTCTCTGATCTTGTCCAGTTGAGCACGGCTCTGCTCTATGCGGAACCTGGCATTGTCTGACGCTCTTTGTGAAACTCTCACCTTCCCAGATTTACGTTCTTCTTTATACATCATTGGTGGTTTGGGAGTCAGGGAAGGAGAATTTGTGGCGTCTTTACTTTTGCTGTCGAAAATGCGAGCTGATTCAGTCAGTTTTCTGATCCTTTCAATCAACTCATTTGCTTTGGCATCTTCACATTTCCCCTCTGGTGCATACTTTGCTAGTTCTGCACAGATTGCAATGCCCTGATCACATATGTTTTGGGCATCCTGTTTTGCTTTGCATTTTGGGCTTTCGTCTAAACTCTCCTTGATTCTTTTGAACTGATCTGCCTGGAAATCTGTTACTGTAGCTTTATTCTTTTGATCATACAAGTCTTTCCAGTTAATCGTGTTGTCATGCACAACATTTTGTACATTTCCTGTGCACATCAGGATTTCTGCAGCCTTGCTATAAATATTAATTACATCAACACCATCAACAGCAGATGCGTGACCATTAATGTAATGCTTTGTATCAGAATCTTTTGTGGAAGCTTTACAGATTTGGTTCACTGGCCAGGTAATTATGGCTGTTACTCCATTAACAAGAGCTGTGAAGCCCTCAGTCAAGCCTGCAACAAGATCCATACCAATCATTTCCCATCCACTGGGTAGTGAATTCATTGCTTTGTTGTAACTTTTATGTGCTTCATTAAGTTGCACTTCCATGGCTTTCATTGCCTTCTCTGAGCGTTTAGCAGCTTCTTCTGATGACTGTTTCCTCAGATTGGCCTCATCCAGTTTCTTCTTGATAGCATCCAGCTCCTCCCCATAAAAGTGCTCAGCATTTACACATGCTTCCAGCAGTTCTTGGATAATATTGATGACCTCAGTGAACCGCTTTTCTGTTGCATTGGCCAACTCAAGACAGTCATCTGCAATGACACGAATGTTCTCCAGCTGATCAGGGAGGAGGGCTTCAACAACCTCATCATTGCCCTGGAACAGAATCTTCACAGCCGTCTTCATGTAATCTGGAACTGCCATGGTGTGGAGTCTAATCTGATCCATGTTCTTATGGGCCTCATTGAAAGCCCCCCAGCCGGAGTTACACACCTGCATGAGGCAGGCACGAAATGAATCTGGGTACTTGATGTACTTGTAGCCATTTTTAGGTGAGTTCTTGTTAATGGAGAAATCTTTCTTGGAGGAGATGAAGACCAGCTCTCCCAGGATGGCTATGGAGAGTGGAGCAGGAGTCAGATACTCCTCCCAGTTGGCGTACGGCTGCATCACAAGCTTGGTTTGGTTTCTCATCTCCTCGGCTGTGGTGAGGCTTTGATTTTTCCTTGCAATTTCCATTGCTTTCTTGTTCCTACTAAAAGAAAGAGAAAATCAGTTCATTGTGTGTAATATTTACAATATTATACACCAGTGTTGGTGAGTTCTCGAATCTAATTGGTCAGAAGGTGTTGATTAGTTTTCTATAACAGTAGCTCTGATAGAAGTGCAGCTGCAAATCACAGGTTTATATTAATGCACTCGTTGTAATATGTTATCGTTTCTATAGTAACAGCTCGTTCACAGGGGACTTGAATGGTGGATGCTCCACATAAATGTTGGTTTAGAAGTGAACCAGCTGTGACACAGAGGTTGGCATACCAACAATAACTCATAATAAACAGATTTTTAAAAGTGTAGTTATTGAACAAAGAAAAACATGTGGAATCTGTCTGTAATTAACTTTTTAGTTAACATTTACAGAAGGTGTCTCTAGTGTCAGTGTGATGTAACAGTCAGAGGACAACAAAGTTTGCACTTTGCAGTTTCTCAGTAACATGTAGTGATGGCAGGAACTAACTCATTTCACTGACTTCAACTAATTCTACAACATTAAATGTAACGATAAATGGCTAATATGGTGTTCTTTAATTCTTTAAATAATAATTTAATTATTATTTAAATATTAACCCCATTTCCATAAAAGTTTGTATGTTTTCTAAAAGGCAGTAAAAACAAAAATCTGTGATTTGTCAAGTCTCTTGAAACTTTAATTAACTGACAAAAGTACAAAGAAAAGATATTCACTATTTTCACTGACCAACTTAACTGTATTTTGTAAATATAAACAAATTTATAATTTGATGCCTTCAGCACACTCAAAAAAAGTTGGGACAGAGGCATGTTTACCGCTGTGTTACATCATCCTTCCTTTTAGTTACACTTTTTAATCGTTTGGGAACTGAGGATACTATACTTTTTGCCCATTCTTGCTTGACACAAGACTTCAGCTGGTTTTTTTCACCTTTGGCACGGAGAACTCGACGTCTGTTTTTCCTGAAAACAAGCTGAATCGTGGACTCATCTGACCACAGCACACGTTTCTACTGCCTTTCAGTCCATCGGAGATGAGCTCAGGCCCAGAGAACTCAATGGCGTTTCTGCATAGAGTTGATGTGTGGCTTCCTCCTTGTGTAATAGAGTTTCGGGTTGCATTTCTGGATGCAGCGGCGGACCGTGTTAAGTGACAACGGTTTTCCGAAGTACTCCCGAGGCCATGTGGTTATATTTATCACAGTAGCATGACGAGTTCTCAGGCAATGCCGCCTGAGGGCTCGAAGGTCACGCACATTCAACAGTGGTTTCCGGCCTCGCCCTTTACGCAATGAGATTTCTCCAGATTCCCTGAATCTTTTCACGATATTGTCCACTGTAGATGGTGAAAGACCTAAATTCTTTGCAATCTTGCGCTGAGCGATGTTCTTTTTGAACTGACTGACAATTCTCTCACGAAGTTTGGCACAAAGTGGTGAGCCACGCCCCATCCTTGCTTGCAAAGACTGAGCTTTTGGTGGATGCTCCTTTTATGCCCAATCCTGACCCCCTCCCCTGTTACCAATTAACCTGATCCTCCAAAATGGTGTTACTTGAATATTCTATAAACTTTTCAGTCTTATTTTGCCTCTGTCCCAACTTTTTTTTGAGTGTGCTGAAGGCATCAAATTTTAAATTTGTTTATATTTACAAAATACAATTAAGTTGGTCAGTGAGAACACGGAATATCTTTTCTTTGTACTTTTTTCAGTTAATTAAAGTTTAAAGATACTTGGCAAATCACAGATTTTTGTTTTTATTGCATTTTAGAAAAAAATCCCAATTTTTCTGGAAATGGGGTTAATAATTAACTTCTATAAAATTGGCCACAAAACTGTTGTGGTAAAGTACAAGAAACAAAAAACACATAAATATAGTGTCTCTGCCAATACACCCCATCATGCAGCTATTACAATTGTCTAGACCCATTGTTATTGTTCTTTGAGATGAAAAAGTATTCAGGCCATTTAAAAGAAAACATATGTGCACAGGGAGCACTGATCTGTGCACTGTAGAAATTAATACATTTCGGTACAGCAGGGTTTTTTTTTATTGTACATTGAATGTCACAAGGACAGCAAAAAAGTTGATGTGCATTATTCACTGTGCTCAAAGAGCTACCAAAAGCGCTCAACATGGTGCGACTGAAACGCTGTAATACATTTTTTAAGTGTTTTTATAACCGGTAAAATATTGCTTATAAGTAAACCCATTACATTATTTAAAATACCATCTAGCATCAACTGATCCTACCATATTAAAACATTAATAGGTGTAGAAAATATATATTTTTTATAGACAAAAAATAATGAGTAAATAATGAACAAGGAGGGAATATTTTTTGATTAAAAAATGCTTTATGGAGGTTTTAAGTATCATAACCTGTTCTGTCTTAAATACTATTTACTACTAATACTAGAAAATGGGTTGTTAAAGAGTTCACTGGATAATTACATTGAGGGACAACCGAAAAACCAAGTGTACCAGTGTCAGTTGTACCAGTCAAGATTAAAAGAACATGAATAGCTAGCACTTCCCAAAGCTCTCATTCACCAGAATTTTTTTGATATAGATATAAAAGGCTTTTTTTAATTCCTGTTTTCATTCCATGTTTGTTTTTGTCATTAATTGATTCAATCAGCATCCCTTCCTACCTTGATATCCTGATCGCCTTCACTGAATCTCGAAGGAAGCGCAGTCACAAGACCAAAAGTGTCTGAGTATTTATAATCTGTAATAAAACCCTTCCCTTTGCAGATTTATGTGTGTGTGTGTGTGTGTGTGTGTGTGTGTGTGTGTGTGTGTGTGTGTGTGTGTGTGTGTGTGTGTGTGTGTGTGTGTGTGTGTGTGTGTATCATCTGCAAAACTTATGTGATTGAGAGATAAGAGCAGACACACCTTACATCACTTTCAGCTCTCTTCTCATATGGTTTAAAAGGAGCTAATCTAAAAGCCGGAATGGACTCTTTATTTAAAGAGCTTCAAGAAACCCTGTGACAGGGTAAGTCATGTTGAATGTTGTTCAACTCAATTTGATATTAATATTTTATTTTTCATTGTTTAAATATATATTAACATATTTTTTTAAGTGTCGGGTGAACACCCATGAAACAGGGCATATGTAGTTATCTTATCTTGTCTATAATTTCCTTCAATCAACACTACAGAGACTACAGACTACAGAGTATTATACAAAATACTACAGAGCATTATCTCTTTCAAAGATACTTATCACAGACGGATGCAGAGGATGTAGATTATTTTTTAGGTTTGTCATATGCTCTTCTAGATGTTTTTCAATAATTCTTACTTTCTTTTTCAGATTAATTCTTTTTCAGACATGACCCAGATTTATTCATTTGAGTAAGTTGAATATTGACATGTACTAGACTGGTTATGGTTAACTAGTCACTCACAATAAACTTAATTTTAAACTTAATTGCAACAGTAAATTGCAATAAATTATGATGATAAATCACATTTTAGGAATTAGCCAAATAAATGATAACGATAAATCAGCTTTTTTATTTTCAATAAATCAAATATATTTGCTAAGGTTTATTACAGTAAACTGTATCTTTGTCTGTCTGAGTTTTGTGTTTGTATCTGCAGAGGTGTGCTGAAGAACACAGCCGAGGCTGTCATCGTTCCATTAAAAGACGGCATCTCCTCCCTGAACGGAGTCTACGAGGCCCTGATTAAGGCAGATGTAGATCCTATCACTGGGCAATGCTCGGACTACGACTACATCAGACAGCAGATAGTGCAGGCTCATCAGCACCTGCAGAGGTCAGAACAGGTGGCCAGTTCAGGGTTAAAGAGTCTGGATGAAAGCTTGGAGAGACTGATACAAGATGAGGGAAAACTGGAACGTGAGAAGAGTAGCACCGAGACTCATTTACAAAACTTTACAACAGAGCAGGCATCTAATCAAAAATTACTCAGTGACTCTCAAGGAGCTTTGGAGCTGGCCAAGAGTAATCTGAATTCAACAAAACGGACACTTCAGAATCAGAAAAGAAGGAAACGCAAAGCTAAAATCATCACAGGTGTTGGGGCGGGGCTGTTTGCTATACCAGTTGTTGGATTGGTTGCAGGTGAGAAGTCAGTTACATATAGAGTCCCATGTAGAGGAAGAGTATACTCTTCACGTCTGTGTGTGTGTGTGTGTGTGTGTGTGTGTGTGTGTGTGTATGTGTGTGAGGTTTAAACATGTATAATTTGTCCCTTGTTCTTTCGCTATGCAGGTCCCGCCATGGTGATTGGTGGTGCAGTTGAAATGGATCAAGCAGCACATGCTATCAGAGTGGCTGAAGAGGAAGTGAGAAAGTCTGATAATGAAGTGAAAAAATATGAAAGTAAAGTGTCTGAATACAATTTCAAGATTTCCCAGACCTGGCATGGCATCAGTCAGAAAGATTACAAGCTGAAGCAGACACGTGAAGGAATCCAGAAAGTGAAGAAGCAGATACAGGATGTTGGTGATTTCCAGAAGAAAGTGAGAAGTGCCATCCAGCTCCTGGGTGTCCTGAGCGGGAGGGCCAGTGTGGTTGAACATCAGACTCGCAGATTCATCCTCCAGGAGCCTGTGATGAAGGTGATGGAGGATGTGATGAAGGCAGTGGTGGAAATCACAGGGAATGAGCTCCTCTACGACAATGACCTGCCAAGGCTCATCCATGAAATGAAGGAGAACAACCAACAACTGGCTGCCATCTGTGCCTCGGAGAACAACACCGGTGAAAGCTACTGATAGATGTTAATTATTAATTATTGATATCATCATTAATTATTAATATAATTCAAAAGTGAAACAGAAAACAAAGGTAATGTACTAACTGCTTAACACTGATGTTATTTTTATCACTTTGCAACATTATGGCCCAATATCCTAGGCTTTCTTTTAATATTTTATATTTTGTAATATGTGAGTTGCCTTCTCTTCACTTCATTGATGATCAGTAAAAACAATCCTGATGGTATCTAAGCTTCACAAGCCCTTCCTATGCTCGTGGTGTCTCCTGATGGGAATGGAAATAAAAGATGGATGGAATGGAATTTAAGCATAGCCACTGCAAGATAAATATGATGATTCTTGGATTTACTTATTAAATCGAATAATGTTTTTCTGTTTCTGTATTATTGGATCAGAGACAAAAAATATGCAAAATACCACATACAGTTCAATTGAATTTAATTTGTATAGCGCTTTTAACAATTGACATTTCATAAAGAAACTTTCCAGAAATCCAGATATAAAATCTTAATTTAAATGTATCCCTAATGAGCAACCCAGAGGCAATGATGGCAAGGAAATACAAAAACTAAATTTCACTGGGAGCCAATGCAGTGTGGATAAGATAGGGGTGATGTGGTCATATCTTCTGGTTCTAGTGAGGACTCTTGAAGCTGCATTCTGGACTAACTGGAGTTTGTTTATGCTCCTACTGGAACATCCAGACAGTAAGGCATTACAATAATCCAACCTAGAGGTGACGAAAGCATGGACTAATTTTTCTGCATCATGTAGTGACAATATATTTCTTATCTTAGCAATATTTCTGAGGTGAAAGAAGGCTATCCTAGTAATATTATCTACATGAGCGTCAAAGGAAAGACTGGAGTCAATAATCACACCAAGGTCTTTTACTGCTGCACATGATGAAACAGAAAGGCCATCCAGAGTTACTATGTAATCAGAAAACTTACTTCTAGCTGCATGTGGTCCTAGTATAAGTACTTCTGTCTTGTCAGAATTTAGTAAGAGGAAGTTAATAAGCATCCAGTGTCTAATGTTCTTTACACATTCCTCAACTTTATTAATCTGGTGTCTGTCATCTGGCTCTGCTGAAACATACACCTGTGTGTCATCAGCATAACAGTGGAAGCTAATTCCATGTTTATGAATAATTTGGCCCAGAGGTAGCATATATAAAGAAAAAAGCAGTGAGCCTAAATCAGAACCTTGCAGAACACCAAACTTTACCTCAGTATGCATAGAGAATTCACCATTTACATCTACGAACTGATGACGATCAGTCAAATAAGACCTGAGCCAGGAGAGGGCTGTTCCCTTAATGCCAACAACGTTTTCTAGTCTACCAAGGAGAATAGTATGATCAATGGTATCAAAAGGTCAAGCAACACAAGCAAGGAGACACAACCCTGATCAGAGGCCAGTAGTAGGTCATTTACCACTTTAACCAGCGCTGTCTCTGTGCTGTGATGAGGCCTAAATCCTGACTGATACATTTCATGAATGTTATTCCTATGTAGGTACGAGCATAGCTGCTGTGCTACAACCTTTTTCTAAGATCTTGGAGATAAAGGGGAGGTTTGATATTGGCCTATACAGTAGTTAGACAATTGACAGGGGCCGAGGTCAGGTTTTTTAATCAGGGGTTTGATAACTGCTAGTTTAAAAGATTTAGATATATAGCCAGTGCTACGGGAAGAAATTATTATTTTTAAAGAGGTTCAATTGCTTCTGGTAGTATCTGTTTGAAGAAATATGTAGGTAAGGGATCTAGTGTGCAAGATGATAATTTTGATGAGGAAATTAGTGAAATTATTTCAGTCTCTCGAAGGGAACTAATAATTGGGTATACACTAGGCAATGAAATATTGAATTCCACCAAGATTGATGAATAAAGCTGGTTTTACATCGTACAATTCCAGCAGTCTTTTACGATTATTACTTGTCACACTGTATGAGATGATGCCAATAAGAATTATACAAATGTTTCTGACACTGCCATAACTTGGTCACAGTGGCACTAAATCAGCTGCTGGTGAGCATGTCACATTATAAGTCCAATAATTTCAACTCACGACCAAGATTATCCTTTAGATTGTACAATTGTGCTTGCGACAGCAAGATTGGGCCGAATATCATACAGTGTAAACCTGGCTTAATATAGACACTTTGGTAAACATTTCATTGCTGCATTTTAATTAAATTTTTAAGGGAGGCCAGATTGTGTAGTCTTAAAGCAATGAGCTGGCCAGCTAGCTAAAAAACCTAGCAAGTGAGTACTGCTACTGTAGTGACATTTACTTGAGTAATAATACAAGCTGTGATCAAAAACATTACTCAAGTAAGAGTAAATAATTAGTTTGATGAAAAGGTACTTGAAAGTTAAAATATTTAATATAATACTTAGAAGCCAAAAGTGATATAAACATTTTCTAAAAATATATTTTTTAGTTGTTGTTGTTGTTTTTTTTGTTTTTTTCATCAGTCATGTTCCCAGCATTTCTCAAAAGAAAGTGCAAAACATTAAAACTTCAATTTTTTGTCCATTGCCATGATATGTCTTTTATTGAAACATGTTGATGGATTAAACTGACCTGGTAGTCCAGCATTTCCTAAGACATCTTTACCTCATTTTTCACCATTTATGTCTATATAAATTGACTCATTTTATGTGCTTATCTACAATTTTAGAAATGTGCATAGTTTCATTTAATAGATCCTGATAGAGGGGAATGGTTTACAGCAGGAGCTATTCAGCTAACTTGCTGGTTCCCTGTAATAATGTGAGATACCTTAGGTCTCTTACTATCTTAGGTATCTTAGGACTCCTTATTATCCCAAAGAGACAAAGTTGAAACAAAAGCGAGACTGTAGATTTGCAGTATGTGCCCCTATACAACGGACATCTCCCTCATGACATTTGGGGAGTGTTCGGAGTGTGTAAGCTCTGTTTATTATAACAACACCTGTGTCATGTGTGCTGTTATTGTTTTATGTGTCTTATTTTTAGTAAATCATGTGAATGAATGAATTATATTAGATATTTTGTGTGTACGTCCATTGTTTTATATGCTCTAGTAAGTCATAAGGATTATTATAAAGTATCAAAAGTGGTTTGACAGGTAGTGTGAAGCACTTTGTAACTAAGGTTTACAAAATTTACTTGATTACTTAATAACATCATGTGGTAACATTATATTTCTTATCTTAGTAATATTATCTACATGAGCGTCAAAGGAAAGACTGGAGTCAATAATCACACCGAGGTCTTTTACTGCTGCACATGATGAAACAGAAAGGCCATCCAGAGTTACTATATAATCAGAAAATTTACTTCTAGCTGCATGTGGTCCTAGTATAAATACTTCTGTCTTGTCAGAATTAAGTAAAAGGAAGTTAATAAGCATCCAGTGTTTAATGTTCTTTACACATTCCTCGACTTTATTAATCTGACGTCTCTCATCAGCATAACATATGGCATAATGTGCATAACATGTTTATGAATAATTTTACCCAGAAAAAAGCAGTGGGCCTAAAACAGAACCTTGCGGAACACCAAACTTTATCTCAGTGTGCATAGAGAAGTCACCATTTACATCTACACACTGATAACGATCAGTCAAATAAGACCTGAGCCAGGATTTTTGTTTGCTCTGTGTGCCCCTACACATTGGACATCTCCCTCATGACATTAGGTTATCAGATTTGGAGAGTGTTCAGACAGAAACATCTTAAAATCCATTTTTATAATCTTGTTTTGAACAACTCATAGCAGTAACTCTGTTTATTATTATAACACCTGTGTCATGTGTACTTTTATTGTTTTATGTGTCTAAGTTTTGGTAAATCATGTGACTGATTGTAGTATATTACATTGTATATCACATGTGTTATGTGTTATCGTTTTGTGTGTATTTCTATTGTTTTACATGCCCTAGTAAGTCATGAAGGATTGTGGTTTGACAGGTAGCGTGAAGCACTTTGTAACTGGGTCAGTCCATCTCAAGGGTCCAATGCAGGTTGATGGACCGTTTTTAATGTTCTTCATATTTTTGAGTGATTCCCTCTATGTACTGTCATTACAAAACCACCAGTTTTTTAAATTATCATTTATTTTACTTGGTTTAACTACAACGGCCATCTTTGTTTCACGACACACACCAAATTTTGCTCAGCTGTTCACGGAAACCTCATTATCTCACCTCGTCTATCAAGGAGGATAATATGATTAATCGTATCAAAACCTGCACTAAGGTCAAGCAGCACAAGCAAGGAGACACAACCCTGACCAAAGGCCATCAGCAGGTCATTTACCACTTTAACTGTCTCACTACAGTGAAGAGGCCTAAATCCTGACTGATACATTTCATGAATATGAAGCAAATTGCTTTGCTGCAACGTTTTCTAAGATCTTGGAGATAAAGGTGAGGTTTGATTGTTATACCAGGGTGCTAGTATTTTTTTTTCTTTCTATAATTAGTTTTCATTTAAGAGAGCTAACTAATATACACTTATCACACACTTGTCATGGGTTATTTTTTAATTAGGTCTGTAGGACATTTATTTATTTTGTTTATTTAAAGTGCTCACTGTTCTGTTGTGTTCAGTCATGTTAATGTGCCTTTGTTATTGAGGGTCACACTGGTAATAAGCTCAATGACTTTTGCTTTTGCTTTTTTCTGTGTATGTTTGTCTATTGTTCCTCTATGATTTTGGTAGTTCCTGAGCACACTCATCAGCTGTCTGAGTTTACTGTGTCTGCTTAATTTGATCTGTTTTTCCTCCCATAATCTTATGATTAAATAAAAGTATTATCCTTATTTTCAGGAATACATTAAGACAGATCTGTTTTTTACTTTTCCGCTATTCCACATTTAAACGCAGTGCCCTAGATAGGGTGCAATGGCGTCGATTGGGACGCGTCCGATGTTTTGGTTTTGGTTCCGACAGGCCATCCCCCCAACCCCCACGGCCATCCCCCCTCCCCCCAGACCCCGCCCTCACTCAGCTGACCGGGCGCGTGACGTTCACTTCCTGTTAACGGTGCGAGAGAGAGAGAGGGAGAGAGAGCGAGCTTACGGTTCGGTTTTTCCGCTTTGTGTAGTTATGAGTTAACGGTGAGTGTGTGTGTGTGCGCGTGTGTGCGTGTGTGTGTAATAACAGTAATTGTTTTGTTGTTGATTGTGTTAGTCATATTATAGGAGAGGTGCAGTTCAGTCTCTTTGTTTATCATTAAATCTCATTTAAATCCACAGTGTTTACATGTTAGACGTGTAGAATTTCATACACTTTGGATAATAATGTTAAATTCACACCGTTACGGCTTTTGATGTCACTTCCTGTTCTGTCCCTGTGAAGTTTTATCAGTGAGAAAGATCTCCAATAGCATAACAGCAGGTCAAAGTCAACTAGGTGTGTTAGAGAGACAGAGAGAGTGTGTGTGTTAGAGAGACGGAGAGAGTGTGTGTGTTAGAGAGACAGAGAGAGTGTGTGTGTTAGAGAGACAGAGAGAGTGTGTGTTAGAGAGACAGAGAGTGTGTGTGTGTTAGAGAGACGGAGAGAGTGTGTGTGTTAGAGAGACAGAGAGTGTGTGTGTTAGAGAGACAGAGAGTGTGTGTGTGTTAGAGAGACAGAGAGTGTGTGTGTGTTAGAGAGACAGAGAGAGTGTGGGTGTTAGAGAGACGGAGAGTGTGTTGTGGTAGAGAGACAGAGAGTGTGTGTGTGTGAGAGAGACAGAGAGAGTGTGTGTGTTAGAGAGACAGAGAGTGTGTGTGTGTGTTAGAGAGACAGAGAGTGTGTGTGTGTTAGAGAGACAGAGAGTGTGTGTGTGTTAGAGAGACAGAGAGAGTGTGTGTGTGTGTTAGAGAGACAGGGAGTGTGTGTGTGTGTGTTAGAGAGACAGAGAGTGTGTGTGTTAGAGAGACAGAGAGAGAGTGTGTGTTAGAGAGACAGAGAGAGAGTGTGTGTTAGAGAGACAGAGAGAGTGTGTGGTAGAGAGACAGAGAGGGTGTGTGTGGGGGTGAGAGAGACAGGGAGTGTGTGTGTGTGTGTGTGTGTTAGAGAGACAGAGAGTGTGTGTGTTAGAGAGACAGAGAGAGAGTGTGTGTTAGAGAGACAGAGAGAGAGTGTGTGTTAGAGAGACAGAGAGAGTGTGTGTGTGTTAGAGAGACAGGGAGTGTGTGTGTGTGTGTGTGTTAGAGAGACAGAGTGTGTGTTAGAGAGACAGAGTGTGTGTGTGTTAGAGAGACAGGGAGTGTGTGTGTGTTAGAGAGACAGAGTGTGTGTTAGAGAGACAGAGTGTGTGTTAGAGAGACAGAGAGTGTGTGTGTGTGTGTGTTAGAGAGACAGAGTGTGTGTGT
>CM042544.1:1342269-1409769 GCA_023630585.1 Cranoglanis bouderius
AACAAACGTCTGTGTGTGTGTGTGTGTGTGTGTGTGTGTGTGTTAGAACTCACCTTGTTGTCTGTAAGTCCTCTTAGTATTACAGGCTTAGTGTAGGCGTATCTGTCAGAGATCGATCACACACACACACCATTATCAATGATCTGACAGAGTGACAGACAGATGATTGCATTTGTGTGTGTGTGTGTGTGTGTGTGTGAGAGAGAGAGAGACTCACTCCTCTAGAAACTGTGTGTGTGTGATTGTTGTGGCGTCTCTGATGTCGATGTTGCAGCTCCCTTCATCAGCAAGACTGGAGTCCAGGCCCCTAAACACACACACACACACACACACACACACACACACACACACACACACGTTAACGTTACAGTCCAGTTAACACTGTCTCCATTTTTATTCTCGCATCATATTTTTATCCGTTTATTGTTACATTTAATGTTCCTGAAACGAGTGAGTTCCTGTTCTCACTGACATTATAGCAGTGTATATAGCAATATATATTCTCTCTTTAAGTAATTAAACAATAATAATAATAATAAATAAGCTCCTCGACTTCCTGTCGGTCCTGAAGATGTCAGAAAACTTAAAGTTACAGCTGTTACCTCTGACTGTTACAGCGCTGACACTGGAGACTCCTTCCATACGTGTTAAATAAACGTCTCCTTACATTAAGAAAACTTCGCCATGTCAACAATATGTTTATGTGCACGAGCTGTTACTATGGAAACGGCAACGTATTAGAACGAGCGTGTTAATATAAAGCTGTAGTTTGTTTACCAGCCGCCGGTGTCCTGCTCAGAGCAGACAGTTACATCCAGGAACCCAGACAGGAGGAAGATTATAACTTTATTCCACACAGTCAACTCCATGTGTTTCAGCTTAACACTCAGACATCACACACACACACACACTTACACACACCTGCACACTTACACACACACTTACACACTTACACACACCTACACACACACTGTGCTGTTCAAACTACTGTGTAGTTCCGGGTTCAGGTTGTGTCCTGAATATCTCACAGCCTGATTAAGTGCACTAAACAGGAGTCTATATGATTCAGGGTTATAGCGGATGTAGGGCGCCTACAGAGGAATCAGGACTTTATTCGGAACAAGAAACTTCCGGGTTTAAACATTTCACTGACCAATCAGCAGAGGCCACACTGCGCTTTATTTTTGGCCAGAGACTGTTGTTTATTTTGGTATTTATGTTCTTCAGTCAATCAATCAATCAATCAATCAATCAATCAATCAATCAATAAATAAATAGAAAAATTTGGCCAGAGTCGAGTTTATTACAGAATTTTTATTCATGTATTCATACTTTCGTTTCATTAATGTGTAAAGATATTAAACATATAAACAGTTTCATTCGTATACTTTGTGTATTTTATATTTTGTAAATTTGTGTGATTGTATTTTGAATGTATTTGAATATTTTTATACACATTAATTGTACTGCTGTAGAGTTTTAAATGTACTTCGTTGTCTGTTTGTTTATTCATTTACGTTTGCATTATTTATTTATTTTAAAATATTAGAACCTATTCATGCTTTTTGACTATGCTTTGGTCTATAGGATGTGCTTCATTATTTATTTACTGCATTGTCATATTTTATTTATTAATAGTTTAATTAATAAATAACATATATAATATTATTAAAATTATGTGTTTATTATATATACCATATTATATTATATTTGGGTTGGGGTTCAAATCCCACCTCTGCCCTGTGTGTGCGGAGTTTGTATGTCACCCCCCCAGTGCTTCGGGGGTTTCCTCCGGGTGCTCTGGTTTCCTCCCCCAGTCCAAAGACATGTTCTGTAGGTTGACTGGTGTTTCTAAATTGTCCGTATTGTGTGAATGTGTGATTGTGCCCTGCGTCCGGGGTGTCCCCCGCCTTGTGCCCTGAATTCCCTGGGATAGGCTCCTCGTGATCCTGTGTAGGATAAGCGGTACAGAAAATGAATATATTTATATATATATCCCCCTATATATCCCTGCCTCTGCTGAATTATTTTTGGGACAAAATGTATCCCACCCCAACCCCACACCCATTCAAACATTGCATGGGAGACCTGCTCGTTTTACAACACTAAGATAATAGATCCTTGGACATGACTTCACAATCGTATACTTGATGTGGGCGTCCCATGACAGATCAGATGACATTTGAACTCCAAGCCATTTAAAAGTGGAGACTCATTACATGACCAGAAATTACAGGAGAAGGAGAAGAGGGGATGTTGTCATGACTTCTGGCACTAATTACCATATCCGTGGTCTTAATGTAACTCTATTCATTACCAGTGAATATTCCTGTCCCCAATCTGCCACTGAATCAAAGGCCTTCTTCAGGTTTAAAGGGGGATTTCATTCTGAAATGTTACAATAGTATTGTTAGGAATTGTAAATCGATATCCTGGAATGAGCCCCCAGAAAACTGTTAGGAATTGTGATCTTCAGGTTACGATTCTGAAGAAGAGAGAAAGCGAAGGTACACAAAAAGACGGCGCCCTCGGCCCGCTACACACATGGGAGCACCCAGCGCTTGGGAGAGTTTGCCAAGTGACACACAGACACACAAAATTAAAATACTAAGATCTCTCATTTATTCAGAAGAAAGGCAGAGTATATGAATCGTTCTCGACACACAGCAGAGACAATGGGTTATCTGTTGATTGGCTAGATGGAAGGGCATATCTGCATAAAACAGGAAATATATCAGTGTAAGAGAGGAACAAATCCATATGGTATTCAGGAAGTCACTGGAATGTGAGCAGATGGTATTTGGGAAGACACGGTTAGAGGTTTTATCTGTCTGTCCCTGGGTGAAACTGGTTTCGTGCAGTGGTGGAGGAGTTAATCAAAGGAACAGAGAGGGAAGAGTGCTCACAGTAAACTGATCAAGTATTTAACCTTTTGTTTTGTTGTGTATGATTGCATCCCCTATGTGTCCACATGAGGAAAGGACAAGGCACGAGAGTGAAGATATCACACTACTTGATGAATTAAATGTTTAAAAATTGATTCAAACATTCCCGCAAATGCAGTGGTTAAGTTCAAGTTCCGAAATTGTTTTATTAAAATTCATCATTATCCTATAAATGTTACTTTAACAGCTGCAAAAAAAAAAATAGCCTAACGGGCTTCATAGGCCCATTGTGGTTCAGGATTTATTTTCATGAATAAAAAACGTTTCAAAAACATCCCCCATCTGATTTTTTCACAAATCGCACCCTGTATATGTGTATATAATAATAATAATAATAATAATAATAATAATAATAATAATAATAATAATAATAATAAAACTATTATTATTATTATTATTATTATTATAAATAGTTAGATATAAATAGATAGATAAGTAAACACACACTCACACCCTGGTCACTGCAATATTATTATTTATTCTAAGACTTGTTTAATTTTGTTGTATATTTTATTAATCTAATGCCTCCTCTCGGTGTTAATGGGTGAAGAAATATGAAGCTAAGATTTTAATTTTTAGTATTAAAAAGTGTGTGGTTTAATACAGGGGGAGGAACTAATCTTACCATTAGTTGGACACTTACAACACAAAATACTGACGTACAGAAGCGAGCCACCCGGATTCAAGCTGACGTCACTTCCTGTGCTAGATTTGGCCGGAGCAGTTTGGAGACTAAAGTAGTTAAAACAGCCGAGAACAAATAGGAAGAAAATTATATTATTACAAAATAAACTATAGTTATAAGTATAATTTTAATGAGCTGTGTTTTATTTTCACGGCTGTAATGTTTGTCATCTTTTGTATGATATCTTTCCACACCCTTTTTTTTACTAGATGTAATTATTTCGTGATTTTTTTTGTTTGTTTTTTTACTTTACCTTTAACCTTTTTTTTTCGTTATCTCTTTAACTCCTTCTTTTGAATTTATTTCAATAAAAACCCGGAGACACTTCCGCTGTGCTCCGTGGTTGCCACGGTAACACCAACTGTCCAATCGGTTGATTCGTCGTAGGCAGCCTTTTTCAACGGCTCTGGTCGTAAGGCATGACGTTTGACCAATCAGTGAACAATGGGCGGAGTTTGTCGGAATGCGGATGTGGAAAATAACTTTCCCTCACAGAGGACGTTCTTCCCGGTGTTCCAACATGGCGGCGCTTCAGAAGAGAAATGTCAGAAAGCGAGCTGAGCCCACGTGTCGGTAGTGTGACTGTAAACACCTGAACCGGCCCCGGGACACAGTCTGATCTTCACACAGGGCAGAAATAAAGGTCAGTGTGTGTGTGTGTGTGTGTGTGTGTGTGTGTGTGTGTGTGTGTGTGTGTGTGTGTGTGTGTGTGAGAGAGAGAGAGAGAGAGAGAGAGAGAGATCAGATGAAGATGAAGATAAAGATAAATCAAGAATAAATAAATCATTTCACTTCCTCACTAGTCCTTAGATTATAAGAGAAAAATCTCATCAGAGGTTATTTTATATTATATAGATATATTTTTTACTTTATACTATTTACACTTATTAGTTTATTATTGTAGCAAAGGACATACTGGTCAATTATTATTATTATTATTATTATTATTATTATTATTATTATTATTATTATTATTGGTGGTGGTGGTGGTATCAGTTGTATTAGTAGTAGTATTACTGTATAACTACACCACACCAGTACTTCCTGCACGTCTTTGTAAATGTCCTTGATGTAGGTGACACTGCGCCACATTCCAGAGTAAATATTGGTATTGTATCAAGCTGTTATTAATAAACTCCACTCACCCTCGTGTGTGTGTGTGTGTGTGTGTGTGTGTGTGAGACAGCAGGCTGAGTCGAGTCGCGATGGTGGGGTACGACCCAGGCAGCACCGCCCTCTCCCCTGAGGACGCGGCCCTGGCCGGATCAGCAGCAGGCCTCGTGACCCGCTCCATCGTCAGCCCAATGGACGTGCTCAAGATCCGCTTCCAGGTAACAGCACTGCTGCATTGGGGTTCAATTCCTTTAATCATTTTAGTAATCATAATAATGATCAGATTCATTAATATTCATATAACCTTTGATACAATATATCACGATATTTGATAAGACAGATTATAGCGTTATATAACATGTGCCTAGGCAGCATAAATAAAGTTATTAATAAAGTGTGTGTGTGTGTGTGTGTAGCTGCAGGTGGAGCGCGTTTCCTCCTCCAGGCCTGAGGGGAAGTACAGCAGCATAATGCAGGCGTGGCGTTGCATTCTGGGAGAGGAGGGACCGTCTGCGTTCTGGAAAGGCCACGTCGCCGCTCAGATGCTCTCCATCTGTTACGGAGCCGTGCAGGTGAACTGGAAACGTAATAATTGTGATTCCTGCAACAGGAAAATAATCCAAAACATAAGGCGAAAGAAACTGAAGTTTTTCCAGTTACCTGGGGTGTACAAACTTTTGCACTGTACTGTAAGTCCTCCTTTATGTTACGTGAAGCTGCAGCTCTTTGATGTTCTTGTTACTGTTCTGTGTGTGTGTGTGTGTGTGTGTGTGTGTGTGTGTGTGTGTGTGTGTACAGTTTGCAAGTTTCCAGGCACTCACTGAGCTCGTCCATAAGAACACGTCCTATAACAGCCAGGCGGCCGGCATTCACTTCCTGTGTGGGGGAGCGGCTGCGTGTTCCGCTTCCATGGCCTGCCAGCCGCTCGACACACTCCGCACACGCTTCGCTGCTCAGGGAGAACCCAAGGTACCACACACACATACATACATATACACACACACACACATACATACATACACACACACACACACACCAATGTCCACTAATCATGGACGTGTTCTCCCTGTGAGCAGGTTTACAGGAACCTCCGTCACGCTGTGAGGACCATGTACATCCAGGAGGGGGCGCTCACCTTCTACAGAGGCCTCACCCCCACACTGGTGGCTGTGTTCCCCTACGCCGGCCTCCAGTTCTTCAGCTACAACGTCCTCAAGAAGCTGCTGGATCCTGATGGCAAGACGTCTAAAGGTCACTGAGCGTGTTCACCATATATTATTTGTGTGACGATATATCACTGTGACGATGTAGCTTAAACAACAATGTGATAAAATACATTTACATTATGCAATGGAACAAAATCTCCAGAAGTCTGTGTTGACAGGGGGTGGAGCTATGAGTTACAGTGATGGGGTGGAGCTAAGATTTTTATTGTGACGGGGGCGGAACTACAATTTACAATGATGGGGCGGAGCTACGATTTACAGTGACAGGGGGTGGAGCTATGATTTACAGTGACGGGGGTGGAACTATGATTTACAGTGACAGAGGGTGGAGCTATGATTTATACTGACTGGGGTGGAGCTATGATTTACAGTGATGGGGTTGGAGCTATGATTTACAGTGACGGGGGTGGAGCTATGACTTACAGTGACGGGGTGGAGCTATGATTTACAGTGACGGGGGTGGAGCTATTTCATAAAAATATGATTTTTAGTGACTGGGTGGAGCTTCGATTTTTAGTGACAGTGGGTGGAGCTTGACATGTTCCATCATGGTTATATTGTATATAGAAATGAATGTAGGTTCGGTCAAATTTGCAAGAATGTAGCGCTCATACGGCAGCCAATCAGAAAGCAGTATTTTGCGTGAAGTGAATTAAAAGTGAAGGAGGCGTGTCCTGCTCCCTACAGGTGGACTGCAGAGTCTGGTGAGCGGCAGCATGGCCGGAGTCATCAGTAAAACCCTCACCTACCCCTTCGACCTGTTCAAAAAGAGACTGCAGGTGGGCGGGTTCGAGAAGGCCAGGGCGCACTTCGGACAGGTGAGACGCGTTACACCGAAACATGGCCAGACTGAGATTCACACGTCAACACGTACTGTTATGCGAGCACAGACGCAAGGTTTCTGATGTTATGTGATGCCAACTTGACCACAAGAGTAGTCTCATCGCATCAACACAGGACGTGTGTGTTTTGTGCGTAGGTCCGGACGTACCGCGGACTCTTGGACTGCGTAGTGTGCATCGCTCGAGAGGAAGGACTAGCCGGCTTCTTTAAAGGTCTTTCTCCCAGCCTGATAAAGGCGGCCATGTCCACCGGCCTCACCTTCTTCTGGTACGAGTTCTTCACCAGCACCATCTCCAACCTGAGGCGGAGGTGCTGAGCGGAACGGTGTGTCAGGACGAGGGACGAGCCTCCGCAGGAAACGGGAAGACGATCGGGACGTGCATGTCGGGGCTATTAGCGCCGAGCTAGTCTTCTTATTTTATATCATTTTAAAACCATTTGTTACTGATCTCAGGACGCTAGCTTAAAACACACACTTTTTTTTATCTCATCGTTAATTGTTTCCATGACGATACACTCACTGTTTGGTGAGTGGTTAAATCTGAGAGAAGACTGTTGCTAGGAAACTTGTGCTGAGAAACTCGGCTAAATGATCTGATTTAGCTTGTGGGTTAACAGGAAGGGGAAGTGACGTCGGAGAAATGACACAGAAGTATCCGGAACATAAATTGCTAACCGAATTTCCATCATATTGAGCAATTTCACCACAACCCCATCGTTCCTACGACTAGTGTCTTTTGCGGGGACGCCGGCTTTGCTAATCAGTCTGGAGAAGTTAGCGTGCTCACCATCTGGTCCTCCTTTGTTACAATGTTTAGCTATGTTGCGAGCGCTTGCTAGTCCGAGGTATCCGTTAAAGATCCGTTACGTACAGATCGTCCGATATCGCTACACATCTGGTATCCGGTCGGCGGTGTAAATGTGTAAGAGTGGGCGGGGTTTAAAGGTACACTGTTGAACGACGTTGACCCTCTGCACTGTATACGTGGGTCTGGTCGCACGTTTGCTCGATACGCACAGATACAGTACCTCATTGTTTTTTATCCGTTTTTATCGGCGGTATTCACGTCAAACCCTTAAAATGTAATGCTGCTGTTTGTCTGTACGCTATGATGTGCCTGCGGCTTTTAATATTTATTTAAGCGGTGTGAGTGGTTTCTAGCTTGTTTTAGGTCATTCGGGTTTTTTTTTTTTGGGGGGGGGGTGCACTTAAAGATATTTTCGGGTTTTTTATTATTATTATTATTATTATTATTTAAATGAGGAACATGATGACATGAGAATGTTCATTTTTAACGTCCAGCCATCTGCAGTTTAAAAGTTGCTCCGTGTCAGTAAAGTGTGAATGATGACGTTTGGTGATGCCTCTGGGAAGAGCATCGCGACGTCGTATCGCTCTACCTCCCGCTCGCACTTGTCCATCCTCATCATTTTATTGCTGAATGCGTTTGAGTACACGCACTGAACGATTCCCAAAGTGTTTATATCGTGGTAATTGTTTTAAAGTGTTCTCACCGGTCGGCATTTTAACTTGAAATGAGACTCAGCAGCGTCTCTGATTACGGCGTGACCCTGAAACGTCCTTCGTTTGTCCTTTATTTAATATGAACAAGAACGGAGATGTAGGAAATGTGTTCTTTATGTCCGGTCGACTACATTTAAAGCTCGGTGTTGAAAAAGTGATTGGTTTTTGTAGACACACACACACACACACACACACACACACACACACACACTATAAACGTGCCGCGTTAGTCGTGGGCTGATATAAAAGTGTTTGTGTCACTATTATAAAATCCTAAGTCATGTGGAAAAACGTAGGTCACTACGTAGGTCACTGTTAGCACTAGTACTATCTTCTCCTCTTTCCACTGAGGGGCTCACTAATTAATAATACACTTGTCACGCTATGTTACCTAGCTAGCTAACTTTACCCAAACAAGTGTATCTCGTGCTGCCTTTGAAGATGCCACAATTATTTAAAGTGTCCACAATAACAACTTTGTACGTGTTAAATAGAACTGATTAGAGCCACACGTCTCCATCATAACCACCGCGCATCATTTTCTGAATGTATCCATCGCTTCTGTCTGGTTTTAAAAAAAAAAAAAAAAACTTCTGCGTGTTACTTCTTAGTGTGTGTGGGATGGTGGGATGGTGTTATAAGTTATTTTCTCAAAATATTATAATTTGTTAACCAAAGGAATAAAACCAGTGTGTACTCCATGTCGTTGTGGTTTCATTCAACCTTCTCGTCTCCGTTTAGAGACGAACTTTCCAGAGCATTGCCCAGTCTAGTTTCATGTTTGTCCCGTTTATAAGTAAGTTTGACCACTATTATGATGCTAATTTATGCGAGCAAGGTTTCTAATGTTGTGTAGAGTTACATCACCTCAAATTACCGGAACTGCAGGAGTAACCGTCCGACCGTAAATACATAAACAAATGGGAATATTAATATTAGACCAAAGCTAAAATAAAATTTTTTGTAAAAAGAGCCTTTATTGTCTGTGTTTAGCATGTTTGCTTTCTGTTCACTGATACGTTAGCTGGCTACGTTATGCCTTATTTTCTGGCAAATAATGAAAATGTTTGTAGGTAACAACCAAAAAAAGTGCCGGCTTACACACGTGCAGGCAGAGCCCTGCTGAAAACAACAACAACAATAGAAACCATTACAGAAATTATAATGGTTTTAATGGGAATTGTATTGGGTTTTAATGGTCCTTGTGGGTCTCTACTGGTCCTACTGTTTATATCTAGTAGAAACTAATGCAAACCATTAAATCTTAATAAAATATGGCCCAAAACACGTTACATTTGTTAATGGTTTTATTGCTATTTGTAGTGGAAACCATTAGAAGTTCTGTAATGGTTTCTATTGGGTTTTTCTTTAGCAGGGAAAAACTGTAGAAATGTACAACAAATACTATAGGCTAGATTTCCAGTCATGGAAACTAAGAAAAAATGTGATGGAAAAGTGTAAAGTTGGTGTGTTCGGCCACTGAGATGACCTACGTGGTGTAGTGTGTTTTCTCAGCTACAGAACGTACACACACGTAATAATCCACTGCAATGTTAACTGTTGTTGTGTTGCAGTAAACACAAACATAGATGAAAAAGATCACATGCATCATTATTATGAATGATAGTTCTGCACTTTATTTCTTCCTTAATGTAACTTTTCCTCTACATCTTTATGCGATGACACAGGCCTAAGACCCGAACATGTCTCGCATTTGACTTCAGAAAATCAAGTGGTACACTCCAACATCTCTCTTTCCATCTCTGATATTTAACACAAGCTCTGTAGATGGCTTTAAATCCAGATTTAATTTTAAACAATATATTTATTTCAAACTTGGCCTGCTCCTCAACATGGAGTCCCTCTCAGAAAGGACGGTGTGATGTCATGACAACATGGCCGCTCTCCCGGTCAACAGAAAACACAATATCGCTTCACCAAATCGCTTAAATAACTTTAATAATAACAAATAACTTTAAAACACTCAACACAGACACGGCAGATTTATAACTGACCCCTACAGTTCACTTTTCTGAGAAGGTAAACACGTCATAAACTCTTATTCACTAATCATAGCTGGCTAGCTTGTGGCTAACGAAAGGGCCGAGCTTGATAATAAAGCTTTCTGATAAATCTTCTCTCTGTTTGACCTTTTTATGCATTTAGGATTTTGGTGTTATATAAATATCAATTCTTATTTGTTTGTTTTTTGTTTTTTTTGTTTTTCTTTGAAACGTTACTGTTTGAAGCACGTCATGAATGGCGGACAGGAAGTAGTATATAGTTAGGGCACAAGTGCGCGGATTGGAACACGGCCTCAGTAAGCCGGTAAAGAGGAAGCAAAACCTCAGGGCTCGGGGATGAGGGTGTTTCACGTTTACTGATAACTGAGTAAGTATTTTTGTGTGTGTTTTATTGTGTGTGTGTTTAAAACCTCAGGCAAGAAAACACATTAAAAATGTAGGCGTGCATTTTAAACAAAGAACCCACAAAAAAAACCCACACAGTTCCACAGTTCATGTGTAAAAAGTTCATCATGTTTGTGTTGGAAAGGTTGTTTCAGCGGTTTATAAGGAGAAAGCTTTGTTTTGAATCTTCCCAGTGCATTAGCTGGTTTGGATTTTAGGACAGTACTTACAAGTTAAAGTCTCCTAATGTAACACGGTAGGCTACACGATTAAGAATAAAACACGAACAGTGTGAGAACTCTGTGTGTTATATCTGCGAGACCCACCTTTAGTAAACTGTTAACTGGGTTAGTGAACGCACCTCTGTATTAAACTCGCCAAACACATGAAGACTTTTTAATCCTCGGTGTAATTGTAGCTCCATTTTGTGACTTCTCTCTCACCTCCTACCGTTTCAGTATTAGCTAGTCAGTCTCCTGCTTTACACTGCACTGTACATCACTATAGATCACTGTACATTGGTATAGATCACTATAGATCACTGTACATTGGTATAGATCACTATAGATCACTGTACATTGGTATAGATCACTATAGATCACTGTACATTGGTATAGATCACTATAGATCACTGTACATTGGTATAGATCACTGTACATTGGTATAGATCACTGTACATAACTATAGATCACTGTACATTTGTATAGCTCACTATACACCACTGCACATCACTATAGATCACTATAGATCACTGTACATCACTATAGATCACTGTACATCACTATAGATCACTGTACATCACTATAGATCACTGTACATCACTATAGATCACTGTACATCACTATAGATCACTGTACATTGGTATAGATCACTATAGATCACTGTACATTTGTATTGATCATTATACACCACTGCACATCACTATAGATCACTGTACATTGGTATAGATCACTGTACATTGGTATGGATCACTGGATATCACTATAGATCACTGTATATTTGTATAGACCACTGTACATCACTACGGATCATTATACAGGTGCATCTCAATAAATTAGAATGTCGTGAAAAAGTTCATTTATTTCAGTAACTCAACTCAAATTGTGAAACTCGTGTATTAAATAAATTCACTGCACACAGACTGAAGTAGTTTAAGTCTTTGGTTCTTTTAATTGTGATGATTTTGGCTCACATTTAACAAAAACCCACCAATTCAAACCCATCCATCTCAACAAATTAGAATATGGTGACATGCCAATCAGCTAATCAACTCAAAACACCTGCAAAGGTTTCCTGAGCCTTCAAAATGGTCCCTCAGTTTGGTTCACTAGGTAAGCCACAAACATTCATTGCCAAAGAAGCTGGCTGTTCACAGAGTGCTGTATCCAAGCATGTTAACAGAAAGTTGAGTGGAAGGAAAAATTGTGGAAGAAAAAGATGCACAACCAACCGAGAGAACCGCAGCCTTATGAGGATTGTCAAGCAAAATCGATTCAAGAATTTGAGTGAACTTCACAAGGAATGGACTGAGGCTGGGGTCAAGGCATCAAGAGCCACCACACACAGACGTGTCAAGGAATTTGGCTACAGTTGTCGTATTCCTCTTGTTAAGCCACTCCTGAACCACAGACAACGTCAGAGGCGTCTTACCTGAGCTAAGGAGAAGAAGAACTGGACTGCTGCCCAGTGGTCCAAAGTCCTCTTTTCAGATGAGAGCAAGTTTTGTATTTCATTTGGAAACCAAGGTCCTAGAGTCTGGAGGAAGGGTAGAGAAGCTCATAGCCCAAGTTGCTTGAAGTCCAGTGTGAAGTTTCCACAGTCTGTGATGATTTGGGGTGCAATGTCATCTGCTGGTGTTGGTCCATTGTGTTTTTTGAAAACCAAAGTCACTGCATCCATTTACCAAGAAATTTTGGAGCACTTCATGCTTCCTTCTGCTGACCAGCTTTTTGAAGATGCTGATTTCATTTTCCAGCAGGATTTGGCACCTGCCCACACTGCCAAAAGCACCAAAAGTTGGTTAAATGACCATGGTGTTGGTGTGCTTGACTGGCCAGCAAACTCACCACACCTGAACCCCATAGAGAATCTATGGGGTATTGTCAAGAGGAAAATGAGAAACAAGAGACCAAAAAATGCAGATGAGCTGAAGGCCACTGTCAAAGAAACCTGGGCTTCCATACCACCTCAGCAGTGCCACAAACTGATCACCTCCATGCCACGCCGAATTGAGGCAGTAATTAAAGCAAAAGGAGCCCCTACCAAGTATTGAGTACATGTACAGTAAATGAACATACTTTCCAGAAGGCCAACAATTCACTAAAAATGTTTTTTTTATTGGTCTTATGAAGTATTCTAATTTGTTGAGATAGTGAATTGGTGGGTTTTTGTTAAATGTGAGCCAAAATCATCACAATTAAAAGAACCAAAGACTTAAACTACTTCAGTCTGTGTGCATTGAATTTATTTAATACACGAGTTTCACAATTTGAGTTGAATTACTGAAATAAATGAACTTTTCCATGACATTCTAATTAATTGAGATGCACCTGTATCATTGTACATATCACTACCTCACTGTAGATCAGTATATATTATGAATTATATTACGAATTAATGTACGTCAATATAGATCAATAAACGTAACTATAGAACACTGTACACTATATCCCTATAGATCAGCGGACATCCCTGTAGATCACTGTACATCACAGAATACCGTCGAATATCACTGTCGATCGCTATATATTACTATGGATCAATATACATCACTATAGGACATTATACATAACTGTTTTTTTTTTCTTTACATGACTACAGATCACTATCGATCAATAAAGTTCACAGTACATCCCAAAGCGTTATTATAGACGACTGTAGCTTGCTGAAATTTACTGTCGCCATACTTTGACAAACACTTGAAGTGATGGTTTGTTAGCGTGTTAGGTGTTGTATTTTAAATGTGTGTCCCAGTGCTGGTGCTCAGACACTGAACACAATGGAGGACTCGTCCAAAGAAGAATACAAGATCCATTCCTTCGACCCAGAAACACAGAAACTGCTTAAAACAGCTCTTAAAGGTTAGTGCTACAGAACACAGACTAGCTAACGGACTTCGCTAATGTAGCTAACACCCAAATCCAAACTGTTTTTACAATATTATCATGATGTTTTATTTTTAATATTGTCTGTCAGATCCAGGTTTGGTGGATTTGGAGACCGTGTGTAACATCATTGTTGACCAGTCGTTGAAGGATCAGGTGTTCAGCAAAGAGGCCGGACGCATGTGTTTCACTATCGTCCAGGTAAACGTGTTAATTCCACTCAGAATAGTGCTGATTCGTAAATGAGCATGACTTGCATGAAAGTAAATATAAGTTCAAAATACGACCACATGGTCATTAATGGTTACAAATTGCCATACGCAAAATAGAGTGGGATTGTTCTGTTAACGTCTACATCATAAATGCAAAACTTAGTAGTAGTAATAGTAGTAGGTGTTATTTTGTGATGTATGTGCGGCGTTGCCGTCGCTGTCGCCCCCTGCAGGCGGAGGCGAAGCAGAACAGCAACAAGGTGTTTCGCCATCACCTCTTGAACCGGCTGCAACAGGAGTTCAAGAGCCGAGAGGAGATGAGGAAGAGGTCCACTCAGGAGTGGGTGTGTTACGTCTCCTTTATCTGCAACATCTTCGACTACCTCAAGGTGAAGCGTGTGTTTTATTTGAATCGTTTTTAAAAATGTATTTGTTACTAAACAATGTCATGTCTGTTACATGCTAAGAGTGTTTGTGTGTGTGTGTGTTTGTGTAGGTGAATAACATGCCGATGATGGCGCTGGTTCACCCGCTGTACGACTGTCTGATGAGACTCGCCCAACCAGACGCACTCAAAAATGAAGAGGAGGTCTGTTTACCCACAATCCTCTGCTTCACCCGTCTTCTGTCCATTCAGCAACATTTTAGCGCTTCCTGTTTGAACCGAGTGTGTGACGATATACCATGATGTATTGTAAATCAGGTGGACTGCCTGGTGCTGCAGCTGCATCGTATCGGTGATCAGCTGGAGAAGGTGAACGCGGAGCGCATGGACGAGCTCTTCTTCCTGCTGCGCGACGGCTTCCTGCTGCACCACGACCTCAGCTCGCTCACTCGCCTCCTCCTGCTCGAAATCCTCGAGTTCCACGCCGGAAACTGGAGCCTCAGCGACGCGGCTCAGAAGTACTACTACAGCGAATTGCACGACTGACTGACTCACGGACTGACGTCTCGGCCAACCAGCAGCGAGCAGGAGAACGTTCAGCCGTTCATTCCTCCAGGCCGTTTAGAAATGCGTGTTTAGACTGGACTTGTTTATTCTCCATGGATGAAGGACAAATGAAGGACAAGTGCCTTCTACGAGTTAATTTCTGGGCTTCGTTGTTGCAAACCTCTAATCTCAGGTACGTCATTCTGAGTGTTGATCAGCATGGGAATGGAAGAGTGAAAGAGTGTGAAAGTCTACAGGTTTCAATAGCGTGATTTAGGATGGATGATTGACATGAGCGGGGACTCTAGGGATCTAAAGACGAATTGACGAAAACGTCAATTTGCATAGCGTCGTCATCGTGCGTCTCTGAGTAAAAGCTGACTTGACGCATAAAGGATATGCGGAGTGTCTCAGTGATGTCATACTCGAGTTCTGGACTTTCTACGACTCGTAACTTGGACTCGAATTGAGTAGAAGCCTCCAGAGTTTGGACTTGACTTGGACTCGATTTGAGTAGAAGCCTCCAGAGTTTGGAATCGATTTGAGTAGAAGCCTCCAGAGTTTGGACTTGACTTGGACTCGAACTGAGTAGAAGCCTCAGGAATTTGGACTTGACTTAGACTCGATTTGAGTAGCAGTCTCGGGAATTTGACTCAATTTGAGTAGCAGCCGAGAGACTTTGACCATGACTCCGTCTCGATTTGAGTAGCAAACTAGGCATGGACTTGACTTTTGAGCAGCAGCCTTAGGACTTTGGACAGACTATCCTCATGAACGTTGCCTTATACTTGACTTGGACCTGATGGTAAGTGACTTGACTACAACGCTGGTGCATGTAAACATCTGAGAGTTCGTTTTTATCAACAACAATTAGACCAAAGCAGAGATGATATTCTGATTAAAATGCTTTAAACTTGTGAGTGGATTAGGATCTCCGGCATACGGTGCTAACGCAACGACTTCATATCACATTCCTTTTCAACAGATTGAAAGAAAAAGATGCTGTATGTTGGGGGAGGGGATTAAATTACGCTCTGTATTTTGCCCTTGCACCTACAGAGGTGCTTGGAAGTTTGTGAACCCTTTAGAATTTTCCGTATTTCTGCACAAATATGACCTAAAACATCATCAGACACATAAAGCATATGTAATGACATTACAATGTGTTATTTATACAGGAAATACAAACCAGCCTGATCTCTGCACACAAAATATCGGATTTCTGAAAAACTCTGATGTCTTTGCGATGAGGCTGCCTGTGTCGGCTGCAGATTTTTTTTTTTTTTTAGATAAAGTTTGTCCTGTTCCGAGTTCTTGACAAATTTGGAGCAACATCACACCATCACGTTATTCTCAGACCGAGAAATGAAGCACAGCCGAGTTAAAATGCTGACCAATGAGAAAAGATGGAGTCGTTATTTAAACACAATATGGTGAGATGACCATGATGGTTAGGTGATTGTTGTGGTGTGAAACTTTGGGACTTGCCTTTGACTAGCTGAGATGTTTCTTTTACCAAAAGGTGTAGGATTTGCCTTTAAACTTCAATAAAGATGTACACAAACTTCAAGTTTCTGATTTGCTTGGCATTCTTTTCTTTTGATTCTCACTTCCAGTTTCTTCATAATGTTTTAAGACCGTTTTCTCCACATCAAAGTCACCTTCAGCTCGCTTGTAAAGGAACCAGACCCGGATTTCTTTAAAGCTGTTCGTGTGACAATTTTTGCTAAAATCGCTTTTAAAAAAAAAATAACTCTGTTAGCGTTTTCAGTGCTTACTTTTCCAAAAGCAAAATTCAAGTTCATCTTATTGGTCTTCTTCTCACCAGGGGGGAAAAACACCAAAGAAAAGGTTTTTAATAATTTATTAACTGTTATAATAGAAAAACACACATTACATTTTCATATTCATGTTCGCATTATTACATTAAACAGGCATCAGAATGACTGAAGAGAGCAATCTCGTGGAGTCCAAATACGTTCATATCAGGTTAATTTAAGATTTTAGATCACACAGGTTCTGATGCTCCTGTCTGACTGTAAAACACCTGACACAACATAACCAGTCCAAGGCTGTGTTCCCGAACGAACCCTGAAAGCTGCTCCCTTGTTACCACCAGCGGTAGTGTGCATACGCCCGGTTGGCTTCAGCCATCTTGTGCAAGTCGTGTTTGCGTTTAATGACGTTGCCCTCGTTGTTGAAGGCAGCGAGGAGCTCCTGTGAGAGTTTCTCGTACATGTGTGTGCGCCGGTGTTTGTTGTCTCTGCACTCTGTGATCATCCACTTCATGGCCAGGAAACGGCGACGCTTATCCGTTAGAGGAACAGGAACCTGGGAGATGGTGGATGGTGTCGTTAGAGCGTAGATCCAAAATTATCTAAGTAACCGAGTAACCTCGTGAAATCCTGAATTGACTCCCTGAACAACTCCGGATGATCTCTCTAAGCAACTCACTGAACGACTCCCAATGATCTCTACAAGTGACTCCCTGAATGACTCCTGATGAATTCTCTAAGTGACTCCCGATGCATTCTCTAAGCGATTCCCTGAATGTCTCCTGATGAATTATCTAAGTGACTCCTGATGAATTATCTAAGCGACTCCCTGAATGACTCCTGATGAATTCTCTAAGCGATTCCCTGAATGACTCCCGATGCATTCTCTAAGCGACTCCCTGAATGACTCCTGATGAATTCTCTAAGCGACTCCCTGAATGACTCCTGATGAACTATCTAAGCGACTCCCTGAATGACTCCTGATGAATTCTCTAAGCGACTCCCTGAATGACTCCTGATGAATTCTCTAAGCGACTCCCTGATGATGTCTCTAAGTGACTCTCTAGCTCAAAATGGAATTACAGAAAATTTTCAACAACAGAATCTCACATATTTGTAAAAATATAGCACGGTACAGATCTGTACATTACTGATACATTACTGTGAGCAAGGTTAATGTTTTTGACTCACCTGGTAGTTCCTGCCGCCTTTCTGAATGTTGGCCAGGCCGATGATGGGTTTGCAGTTCTCTATGGCCTGGTGGAAGATGGCGTGCGGGTTACACTCGATCGTCTCTTTCTCGGCTGTCGGAGAGCGGTGGTATTTCTCCACCTGCCTCCTCTTGATCGTCTCCAGAGTCTGAGGAGGAAAGACACATGAAAGAGCTGTCTGTCCAGAAAAAACCCTTCCCCGGTGTATTTAATGTGTGGAAACTGCTCATCCAGTCACATACCTGTGTCATGATTCCTCGTGCCAGCACTTTGCTGCCATCTTGCATGATCATGTTGACGAACTTGCTGTTAAGCAACAAGAACCGATATTAGAACCCAAATTAGAACCTGGAAGCAGTTCAGTGAAATGGAGTAAAGTCATATGCAGGCGATGACCTGATCACTGGATCATCGAACGGCGAGCTGGTGGCGCTGGACTTGGCTGCTTTGATGGGTCTCAGGGTTTTCAGCTCCTTTTCCTCCTTCTGCTCAGGACTGAGCTCTGACTCAGGGATGGAGTACACTTCCTTACGAGGCTCGGGGTCAAGGTAGTACGGGTTATACCGAGTCCACCGAACCGGACACAACCTGAACACAGAAATACTATATTACAATCCCAGGATTACAGATATTACAACAATTATGGATGATCTCCTGACACTTGTATGCATTTTTTTTGTTTGTTTTTGTACTAGCTTCGATGCATCAAGACATGCTGATCTTTAACCGTTACAAGCTCAGCAGTTTGCTGTAATACACTGCAGGACATTCCCAGATGTTTCCAGGCCTAATAAATACTACACCTCTGGAATAATCTAACCCCTTTCCCACTTCCCACCATCACCAAACCCCACTGCTGTATCATTCTTATAAACATTACTCTAACTCTCACGCGCAGTTTGTGTGAGCTGCGGGGACGTCAGAGGTTACGACGCGATCACTTACAAATACAATCAAATAAAAGCGTTAGCTAACATTACACGATCCCTGTGGACGGGCGAATAATCTGTTCACACAATAACATGAGACGCGAATGTCTAAAGAACTGTAATAATGTTTTATTTACCTGGGCGTCCAAGGTGCTAAAAGCTTCGCGATGGAGGCCGCCATGTTGAAAACTGTGATTCTGAAGGACCCCGTGTGTGGCGCTCGATAATACTGCCTGATTAGAAAAATACAAAACACACACACACACACACACACACACACAGGCTCTGCTTTCACACTGAGGAGTTTTATAATCTTTAAAATATCAGAAAGGAAAGTTAAGATCACAAACGTGACACGTTATTTTGCTGTAGCTCGTAAAAACAAACGATTAAATCAATGTCTCCTGCCCCCCTGTCACTACCTGCTGAGCTCATTCTTTTCCCAAATTTTCCCTATACAAGTGCACTACACAGGCTGTGCTTATTGTCTTTATACACATACACTACATGGAGATAATATAAATATTACACGGTATACTGTATAGTAGCATAGGACACTGAATATTATCTATAATACAGTTATTATGTTATCATTACACCACCTAGAGGTGAGATGCAAGAAGACATTACATAGCAGTACAATGACCAATCCTATTACAGAATGCTAGCTTTAAAATAAAAAACTTCAGGTCAGGCAAAGATAGAAAAGGAGTGGAATGTTTTATTGGCTTGTTTAACCAAATCTGTAATATTCATTTCCTTCCGCACACACAGATTCCTTCATTTCCTTCCCAGCTTCTCTCTCACAGGTCATGACGGACGCGTGACTGGAACACGTTGTTCCCTCAGTAAACACGCTGTGCTCAGGGTTTTAGTGTTAAACAGCGTGTGAATCAGTGCAGCTGTGTTACAGCGTGGTGGTGCAGTGTGACGGCCAGTCGGCTCTCAGCTCTTTATGGATGTAGTAATAGATCCACGTGATGATGGGGAAGGCGGTGATGGCCACGGCAGTGCACAGTCTCAGAGCTCCAACACCACCGCTGTGGAGAAAGAACAGGACCAGATCAGGAACAGTCATCATTAACGCACACTCAATAATGCTCAGACTCCGCTCCAAACATCTCAGTGCGCTATCAACAAAACTTTCAACTTTTTATTTTCTTCCTATATTCCTTCTTTTCTTTTCCCCTTTCCCTCATTTTCCTTCTTTTCTCTCTTTCATTTTGCATTCTTGAACTTTTTCTTTTTCTGTCCTTCCCACACATTTTTCTTTCTGCCTTTCTTCTTCATTCATTCCTTCACCTTCCTTTCCCTTTGTTCCCTCCCTACTCTTCCCTCCTTTTCCTTTGTTCCTTCTCTTTCCTTCCTTCCTATCTTACCTATCTTTCTTTCTTTCCCTCTTTCCTTCCTTCCTTCCATTCTTCATTCCTGTTTTCTTCCTTCACAGTTATTATTTTAACAGTCAGCTCCAGAATTATTGGCACCCTTTGTAAAGACGGGTTAAAATAAACCCTTATATATATATATATATATATATATGGGCACCACTGGAGCTCGGACCGGCTCTGTGTCAGAATGAGAAGTGTGTGTGTGTGTGTGTGTGTTTGTGTGTGTGGATTTTACCGTCCTGAGTGTCGACACATGAGCAGCCACATCACCATCAGCATCAGGCCACTAAATTCCCTGAGAACAGCAGGAAAGTTCTGATATAAAATGTTTTTATGATGAAATGTGAAATTACCTGTATGAAATAAGTACTATATGGCTACTTAAAACCACTTAAAAACAGTTTGTTTTAATAATAAAATATAATTAATTAAAACAGAAAGTACAAATTAAAATTCTTCATGACAAATGAAACAAATTTTGGATGCTGAATGAAGTTCGTGGAGTTACAAGGTTTCTGGAGCACCAGGTGTGTTAAATACCTGCCCTCCTCCTGGTGGAAGATGTGTGTAACCCCGTGTTTATACAGACTCCACCCCAGCAGAGCACCAAACGCCGTCGCCATCATCACGTGCAGATCAGCGACTCTCCTCCACGCCAGTGTCTCTAAAAAAAAAAAAAAACAGAGCTCACGGAAATCACACCAGGGTTCACGTTCTCTTTAGGAATCATGCTAATGGCTGTAATCATAACAGACCTCTTAATCAATTTAATCAGACAGTTTATTATGGTTACCTGTTATTTGTGGCCGACAGCTGATTAAAAAGCACAGGCCTGCAGGAATAGTGTAGCCGACCTACACCACAAAGATCACACATGTGAAGAGAGAACTCACAGAGACTCTACACTGTGATCATAATTTAATACAGATTTACAGTGATACTGCATGAAATTTGTTTAGATCATTTATACTTCCTTCCCTCCTCTCCATATTTCAACTATTAATGAAGGATTTCTCATGTTTTAATGCAAAACAGACAAAAACAAAAACAAGCCTCCACTCTAAAGCTCTTTTAAAATATATCCTTATCCTGGCCCATAACCCAATGACTGAAATGATCCATGGCCAAACATCTGAGCCCCAAATCAAACTGAGGCCCAAACATCTGAGCCCCAAACCAAACTGAGGCCCAAACATCTGAGCCCCAAACCAAACTGAGGCCCAAACATCTGAGCCCCAAACCAAACTGAGGCCCAAACATCTGAGCCCCAAACCAAACTGAGGCCGAAACATCTCAGCCCCAAATCAAACGGAGGCCCAAACATCTGAGGACCAAACCAAACTGAGGCCCCCAAAATCTGAGGACCAAACCAAACTGAGGCCCCAAAAATCTGAGGACCAAACCAAATTGAGGCCCCAAAAATCTGAGGACCAAACCAAACTGAGGCCCCAAAACCCCAAAGAATCAACCATCCAAAGACCAAAACAACCCATGGCCCAAATATACAAAGACTGAACCAAACCATGGCCCAAAACCCAAAGATTTAACAGACCCAAAAATCAGGGACTGTGGGCAAAAAAAAGGTTGAACTAAACCTGGGCCCAAAATCCAAGGACTGCACCAAACTGAGAACTTAAAAGCGAGAACAGAAAAGAACTGTAGATGGGAGGAGCCGTTAACCCCTGTGAAAATGAGGGACGGAAAAGGACAGATGGGAATGCAGGGTGTAGCAGGTCTACAAGATATAAAACACAGCACAACTTGTAGGCTAACATTACTGTACTAGAGGGCTGTGAGGGGAAGTTGATGAGGGAGTGTTATAAACAGTATTACATGGCATGGCTGTGTTCCTCACACTACTACTTAAATAATTATGAGGGTTGAATAACTTTACCATCCACAGGCCGGCGTCCGGGTCGTTTATCTGCAGAACGAAAACACAAGATCACGCTCATGTGCATGGACAAGAAAAACCAGTACCAACAAGTGACAAGAAACTTCAAATAATGATCTGAAACTCGTATACAAGTTAAAGCGTTAAGGAGTTTTGATACATTAGTCACCCTGGAGTACGATTCCGGATTATAGGTCTATGTATTAACGTACAGTAATTCTAATGGTTTCCACTACACATACCATTAAAACCATCAACTAACCGTTAAAACCATTACCATTATTGGTTCTTAATGGTATCCACTAGACATAACATGCCACCAATAGAAGGCAACATATTACAGAGACCATTACAGTTTCCATTAAAAGCAATACAATTCCCATTATAACCATTAAAACCATTAAAGGGTTTCTGTTGTTTTTTTTCCAGCAGGGAATAAAGTCATGACAACATTATCTTTAGATAAGTTGCTCTTTATTTTATTTTAGCACTGCACCATCCCTGCTTTTGGTGTCTTCATTTCTGTGATTTGATGAAAAGGGGAAAAACTGGGAGAATCAATCAATTAATCAATCAATCAATCAATCAATCAATCAATCAATCAATCAATCAATTAATCAATCAATCCCAAATAAAGAAAATCTGTTTTTTAAAATCGCTCAAAACAACATTAACAAATCTCTTTTTCCATCGAATTTTACACATATTTGTTCAGAGGACTGGAGAAAAGGACAGGGACTTCATCACCTCATTCAGATGTATGCATAAAAACAATAAAGATCAGGAAATCTACACTGTAAATCCTAGAAATGTGTGTGAGTGTGTGTGTGTGTGAGTGTGTGAGTGTGTGTGTGAGTGTGTGTGTGTGTGAGTGTGTGTGTGAGTGTATGTGTGAGTGTGTGTGAGAGTGTGTGTGTGAGTGTGTGTGTGTGTGAGTGTGTGTGTGTGTGTGAGTGTGTGTGTGTGAGTGTATGTGTGAGTGTATGTGTGAGTGTGTGTGTGTGTGTGTGAGTGTGTGAGTGTGTGTGTGAGTGTGTGTGTGTGTGAGTGTGTGTGTGAGTGTATGTGTGAGTGTGAGTGTGTGTGTGAGTGTGTGTGAGAGTGTGTGTGTGTGAGTGTGTGTGTGTGTGTGAGTGTGAGTGTATGTGTGAGTGTGTGTGTGAGTGTGTGTGTGTGTGTGAGTGTGTGTGTGAGTGTGTGTGTGTGTGTGTGTGTGTGTGAGTGTGTGTGTGAGTGTGAGAGAGAGATGATATATAGTTATGTGTAGAAGTTAAAGTCCACTTGCCTGAACATAAGCAGCTAAAGAGAAAAACCCAGACATTATAAAGTTACAAATTCTCCATAAAGTCAGATTAAACTGCATCTTCTGATTCGCCATTTCACAAAATCCATCAAATATTTTTTTTTAAATCTCAGAAAATCCTCAGTATAAATTCTCCACAACTCGTAAACATGTACAGTCAAAGCGAAGTCCATAAACCTGTGAGTTTTACCGTAAATACCACAATAGACACGAAACCACAGCGCCATAAATATAAATAATAATTATAAACAAAGCCGACATTTCACAGTTTTATTCATTTTTATTTCCTTGTCAACCTCTATTCAGAACTATTCAGAACGTTAAAATGATATATTTCGAGATTTATAAATCATTTTTGAGCAGTGTAAAAGTCTCTTCTGTCAGGGCGAAACCGGAAGTGATCACGGGAAATAACCTCCCTGGAATTATAGGATATGTAGTCTTTACAAAAACAAGACTTAGCCATCATTACGTGGTTTCTGTAATTAACTTATTTCAACTTAAATTAATTATGTTTTAGGTTTTAGGCATTATGGTTTAATAATGAAATACCGTATTCATGCATATTTCCTTTCTGTAGAAATAATGAGGATTCATTTTTTTATATTTTAAGATGATCTGTTAATATCCAGTATTCCATAAAAACAATAAATATAACATTTTTACTAATTTACTATCATCTGTTAATCACCAGATCCTGTTGATAAGTGTATTAAATCTCATTTTTAGTGAAGGCAGTTGATGATGATGATGATGATGATGATGATGATGATGATGATGATTATTTTAATTGTGTATTGTGAAGGTGTGTACAGTACATGTCCCTGTGAGCTTTACCTTCTTTAAAAACTGGTAGTTTGATGTAAATTAAAGCTAAAATTCTGTTATTTAAAATAATTTAATATATTTATAATGACACTTGACCTGAATTTTCTACGTTATGAATAATTTCACTGCCAAATTGAAAGAAATTAAATAAATTAAACAAACACGGTTAGACAGAAGGCAATTTCAATCTATTTTATTCTAATTTACTGTTAATTTTGATTATTTTATCTATTTACTATTAGATTTATTTGTTTAACATTACCACTTTATGCATTACGATCAAATAATAAATAAAACCTTTACATGCCATTTGTTCTGCATTGTATGTAGTGTTTATTTTGATTTATTATTTATTTCTTTTATTTACATTCTTGCTAGAACTTAAAGTTCACGCTTCATCGTTGTCTTATTTATTTTACTTTTTTATTTGCTTTTTTAAATTAAATAATTATTTCAGCTTTTTAATTTTAATTCAACTTAACTTTCAATTCAGTTTTATTTGTCACAAAGCAGCTTTACAGAAATCTATACTACACACTATATGGCTAAAAGTATGTGTACCCCTGACCATCACTCTCATATGTACTTGTTGAACATCCCATTCCAGTTTATTCCCCCTTTGCTGTTTTAATAAGCTCCACTCTTCTGGGAAGACTTTCGACTAGATTTTGGAGTGTGGCTGTGGGGATTAGTGTTCATTCAGCTACAAAAACATAAAATCAGGCACTCTATAGTACACTCTCTATAGTGCAGTCTCTATAGTGTAGTCTCTGTAATGCACTCTCTATAGTGTAGTCTCTATAGTGTAGTCTCTGTAATGCACTCTCTATAGTGTAGTATCTATAGTGTAGTCTCTGTAATGCACTCTCTATAGTGTAGTATCTATAGTGTAGTCTCTGTAATGCACTCTCTATAGTGTAGTCTCTATAGTGTAGTCTCTGTAATGCACTCTCTATAGTGTAGTCTCTATAGTGTAGTCTCTATAGTGTAGTCTCTGTAATGCACTCTCTATAGTGTAGTATCTATAGTGTAGTATCTATAGTGTAGTCTCTATAGTGTAGTCTCTGTAATGCACTCTCTATAGTGTAGTATCTATAGTGTAGTCTCTGTAATGCACTCTCTATAGTGTAGTATCTATAGTGTAGTCTCTGTAATGCACTCTCTATAGTGTAGTATCTATAGTGTAGTCTCTGTAATGCACTCTCTATAGTGTAGTATCTATAGTGTAGTCTCTGTAATGCACTCTCTATAGTGTAGTATCTATAGTGTAGTCTCTGTAATGCACTCTCTATAGTGTAGTCTCTGTAATGCACTGTCTGTAATGCACTCTCTATAATGTAGTCTCTATAGTGTAGTCTCTATAGTGTAGTCTCTGTAATGCACTCTCTATAGTGTAGTCTCTATAGTGTAGTCTCTGTAATGCACTCTCTATAATGTAGTCTCTATAGTGTAGTCTCTATAGTGTAGTCTCTGTAATGCACTCTCTATAGTGTAGTCTCTATAGTGTAGTCTCTATAGTGTAGTCTCTGTAATGCACTGTCTGTAATGCACTCTCTATAATGTAGTCTCTATAGTGTAGTCTCTATAGTGTAGTCTCTGTAATGCACTCTCTATAATGTAGTCTCTATAGTGTAGTCTCTATAGTGTAGTCTCTGTAATGCACTCTCTATAGTGTAGTCTCTATAGTGTAGTCTCTGTAATGCACTCTCTATAGTGTAGTCTCTATAGTGTAGTCTCTGTAATGCACTCTCTGTAGTGCACTCTGTAGGCGGTGTTGTGTGATTGGGGACGCGGCCCGGTGCGTGCCTCTGCACTGCAGCCCGGCGGTGCTCCGGGTGGAGGTGGCTGAGGCTGAGCTCGGCGCGATGATGGCGACTCCCAGCGCGAACAGCAGCTCCGTGACACCTCCGCCGCCCTCAGCTCTGAGCAGCGGCCACACCTCCGCCTCCCCACAGCCCCACCACTGCCAGCACATCACCATGAACAGCATGCAAGGTAAGGAGAAGAAGCAGAAAAGAAAGACAGGACAGAGATGTCAGGCGCCATGTCTCCGCGTTTCTCTCTCTCTCTCTTCCGGTGTGTCTCGGCTCGCGGCTTAGCAGCGAGACGCTAGCTGGGTGATAGCCAGGTTTAGCGTTAGCGCTCTGTTTATCTCATGACAACAACAACAACACGGCATTTAATTATTATACTCAGAAATAAATAGCGCCGTGTTGGTTTGATGCGTGTCGTATTTATTTAAAGTCGTATTTACTTATTTATTTTTGACACGACATCATCCGGGTTGTTCGCGAGCTAGCTTTGTGGCTACACCTGTTCAACCGAACTAACGGTTAGCCGAGGATACTAGCTATTTAATTTATTAAAATCAGCCCTAATTTGCATAACGAACCCAGAATCCTGATTAATTAATTAATGATTCATCGAGCTGTAATGTTAAAAGTGAGCCAGCTAGATAATATGTGAATATAATTATGTAGTTATACAGCTAAAAAAAAATTCTGTATAATTCATACAGATAGGGAAGTTTTCTGGCGCGTGCGTTATGTCATTTCGCAACTGCCATTTAACGGTTAAAAGCATTTTAAAGGAACTGAATAATTCTTGAAACCCAATAAAAATGTTTATATTGTTGAATGATTCTGGTGTTAAATGTGTTGGTTGGTGCTGTATTTACATAATGTCTGTGAAAAGTTAGCGATTATATCCTTCTGAATGTTACATTAAGGGTAAATATGGATGTGAGAGCCATTCATGGCGTTATGATGACTTTCTGTGACCTCCAGCAGCCAATCAGACACAGGCCTGGGTCATAAACCGTTCTGATTGGTTAAGTGTGGCAGGTTGATATAAAATAGAGTGGAGGAGGCGGGGCTTAATTACCGCAAGTCTGAGCTTGGACACGAAGCGATACTGCGGTCATTCATGCTAACAAAAAGATCGAGAATTATCATAAAAATAAGTTTGGGAGTTATCGTAAATACGCAGAGAATTATCGCAATTAAGTGCAATGATTGTAAATATGTCAGGAATTATCGTACATATGTCAAGAATTATCGAACGTACGTTGAAAACTATCCTATATATGTCGAGAATTATCGTAAATATGTTAAAAATTATCGTATGTACGTAAAAAATTATTGTAAGTACGTCAAGAATTATCGTATGTATGTCGAGAATCATCGTACATGCATCAAGAATTATCGTAAATATGTTGAGAATTATCGTAAATATGTTGAGAATTATCATACATACGTCAAGAATTATTGTAAACATACGTCAAGAATTATTGTAAACATACGTCAAGAATTATCGTAAATATGTTGAGAATCATCGTACATACATCAAGAATTATCGTACATACGTCAAGAATTATTGTAAACATACGTCAAGAATTATCGTAAATATGTTGAGAATCATCGTACATACATCAAGAATTATCGTACATACGTCAAGAATTATTGTACACATACGTCAAGAATTATCGTAACTATGTTGAGAATTACCGTACATACGTCAAGAATTATCGTACATACATCAAGAATTATCGTAAATATGTTGAGAATTATCGTACATACGTCAAGAATTATTGTAAACATACGTCAAGAATTATCGTACGTACGTTGAAAACTATCCTATATACGTCGAGAATTATCTTAAACATGTTGAGAATTATCGTACATACGTCAAGAATTATTGTAAACATGTTGAGAATTATCGTAAATATGTTGAGAATTATCGTACATACGTCAAGAATTATCGTACATACGTAAAGAATTATTGTAAACATGTTGAGAATTATCGTAAATATGCTGAGAATTATCGTACATACGTCAAGAATTATTGTAAACATGCGTCAAGAATTCTCGTACGTACGTTGAAAACTATCCTATATACGTCGAGAATTATCTTAAACATGTTGAGAATTATCGTAAATACATAGAGAATGACTGTAAACAGTTTGAAAATGATTGTAAATATGTCAAGAACGATCATAAATATGTTGAAAAAGATCCTAATTAGAAATGTAATGTAAATAAGTCTTCATCTGCTAAATTACAGGAATCAAGATTAATTATAATATTTTAGATTTTCTGATTTGACCTTTGAACCCAAGCCGTTTTTGTCCTATGACACTTTTTTTCCCTTCTCACCTCTGACCCCTAATGCCCCGCATGACCCGCTTGATGCTGGACCACGGTGAGACCCTGCAGAATCACACACACACACACACACACACACACACACACACACACACACACACACACTCCGTTTTCATCACTTCCTGTCTCGTTTCTCATCATATTGCTTTTTGTTTGTTTGTTCTTTACCGCCTACTATGTGCATGTGCGTGCATTTCTTGTGTGTGTGTGTGTGTGTGTGTGTGTGTGTGTGTGTGTGTGTGTGTCCACCTGCACACACAGTTACAGTACTAGTGAGTCATGCTCCGTGTCTCACCCCGTTGGTGTATCAGTGCAGGAGCGTGAGCCATTCGGGGGAACATTCCAGGAAAAAAAAAAGGTTTTTCCGGAAGTGTGCTGATTATAGAGCTTCAGATGTTCAGAAGTTTTAAACAAGGTGTTCGGACACTTTATCACACACTCCGTTATCCTTGTAGCGCAGGCGCAGATATCACCGAAATCTGTTTAAACACACTGTAATCTCTTCAGTAGACTTTTTTCTGTTTATAATATCTTCAGTGCTCCCATAGGATTTACATTTAACAGACTTCCTGTCTCGTAAACGCTCCCGTGTGTGTGTGTGTGTGTGTGTGTGTGTGTGTGTGTGTGTTGCTGTTGTTGTTTTTCTCGTCAGCAGGATTTCAGATTAACCTGTCTGGAGCTGCCCAAAGTAAGCCCCTCCCACTTTGTTTCTGTCTCCTCTCGGCTGATGTTTCGATGCTCCGCTAATCACGGCCGGGAGTTGAACTCGGGGTCTGTGTGTGTGTGTGTGTGTGTGTGTGTGTGTGTGTGTGTGTGTGTATAAGGTATGTGTGGTATATTTGGTGTTGGTGGTGGTGGTGGTGGTGGTGGTGTTAAATCACACTGCATATGCTAATTAATCTGTTAGCGTTGACTCCGCCCACTTTCCCACACTTTTTAGGCATAAAACCGAGCGAGACGTGATATCCTGACCCCCGTTGAGGAATCAGCATCACGTCTTCAGCGAATCTCAGCCGAATATCGTTATGGGTACCGATACCCATTCAAAATTTATTCAGAATATATATTCACGTTGCTCTGAGTTACGTTACCGTCCACGCTGTCGGCCCCGGGGATCGAGGCTCGGTGATGTGACGGGTCCGGGTTTGAGTGGGCCTTTAGACATGTTATATTAAAATCCCAGTGAAGTCCATTTCACTTCCAGGTTGTAACACTACAACATGTGGAAATGTTCAAGGACGAGGCGAATGCTTACGCATGATACCGGGATTTGGGACGGAGGCTTTTTCCCTTTCCTTTGTCTCCTCAGAAGACAGATCCTACTCCAGCCTGTCTCTGATTGGAGCGCAGGACTTCCACGGTGATCATCTACGATAACGGTGCTGTTCATCTTAAATATCGTGATGTATTGTTACGACTGGTAATCAGCACACGCTTTATTACGACCAAACTGTAAAAGCAGGAGATTACTCCAGATCTCACTGAACCATCAAATCCAGCTGTGGAGAATTTTATTATCCGTGCTCGCTCTCTCTCTCTCTCTCTCTCTCTCTCTCTCTCTCTCTCTCTCTTTTCTTTACGCAGCTTCTTACTAACCGAGCAGCGCCTTGGGGATTTTGTTTTGTTTTGTTTTTGTGGTTTTTTTTTTATTTCTTCTCCTCTCCTCCTTTCGGGTTGTGTCGTGGCTTGTTTTTGGAGCTGAAATCTTTTGGCATGAGCAGGACTGGAACTTGTCGGGGCAGGGACCCTTCGCGGAACGCCAAACGCTTTTTCATCGGGATCGCATTCTTGTGGTGGCTTTAGGAGGGAAGGAAGAAAACAAAAGCACATTCTTCTACTCAGACGTGGAACCTCGCGGTCTGGGAGGGGTTTGATCTAGCACTGTGGAGTTTTTTAATGTTTTATTTCATTACACTTTATATCGTGAGCAACAACAATGACAGTACGTATGAGTTCTCGTTCCAAAATGAGCGTGTCGTCTTTTCCACATAGAAACTCACGAGCTGATTTAGAAACTTAGGTTTCTAATAATAAAAAGTTCGTCGAGTGACATGCTTCCTAGGCTCAAGAAAGGCGGGACTTAAAGGGGTCATGACATGAGAAATCAAATTTTCCGTGATCTTTTGACATACAAGAGGTCGTCGTACCGTTAAAACGTCCTGCAAGTGTCACGGTTTAAAACGTCCCCCTCATTACAGAAAGAGCATTTATTTAACCAAGCTCCAAAAACGGCTCGTTTGGACGTGGCGGGATTTGTGACGTGACACGGGCAAACACATTTGCATACGACGGCCCCTACAGCAAGACGTCGACACCTACTTTTACATCATCGCACCGCTGGCCCCGCCCACTCGCGCTCAGCGGCTGAAAACATTTCCGTACGTCTTATGGCAGGGGGCGTTGATAATTAATTCATAGGCAAAGATATTAGCCAATCATAGCAGTGGGTGGTTACATTGAAGTCTTAAAGGTAAAGGACACAAAAACTGATCGTTTCAGTCAGAGGGTCAAAGACGGGGTGGAAAAAGGTCATAAATGATGACATTTTGCAAGTTTTTTTGTGCAAAAAACGTTATTAATATTATGATTACACCTCAGGGAAGATATAAATAAAAAAAAAACAAAAAACAAAACGTCATGATCCCTTTAACTTCCAATTAAAAAGCCGCAAGCGTGATCCCATGACATCATCCCTATTGTTTACCATTGTTTAAATGAATACATTTATAAATTCTCCCACAAACTTTAACAGAATAAACAAAGTCTCTGACGCAGGGACTGATGATCGGGAATGATTGACTGAAACATAAAGAGCTCTGTAGCAGAGCCTGAGGCGTCTCTATTAACTGAAAATAGAGCTCCAAAGTCGGCTAAAATGGCCGATTTGTGCGGCCTCTTTCTTGGGCACTGTAGATCACGGCGGGGCGGGGCAGGTGTCGTTTGAAAGCTACTGAAGAGCTCTTATTTTAACAGTAATAACGAGGCTGTGGAACCACATACCGATATCAGTCATCGTGATCCGGAGCCCAGCTCTTCCTCTACATAATTTACCTGCAGATTAGGACCTCTGCTGTTCAAGCAGTGCAAGTGTATTAGATGTAGGTATAATTAGTAGAATGCTGATTTCCATGATTTCAGCGATGCACGTCATCACACTTTTGCATCACGATGAACCCTAAATCTTTGCTTATTACACACAAGTAAGTCTGGAATGTAGAACGACGAGCTCGGGTTAATTTTCAGGGTGAGGTGACGGGAATGTGGAAGCCGAGGCAGGACGGTGCATGTCAGACTCCGGTTATCATCTCCATCCTCCAGATTTACTAAAGCTGCCGTTCTTCTGGACTGTGTTTTTCACAGCTGGGTCACAGCTGGGTCACTCGGTTAGCTGGATAATGTTCAAATAATCCTGACTGACTCACGAATAGAAGCATATTACATTACACACAATTTTGTAAATTGTGTTTTATTAGCTAGCACTAACTAGCACTATTTAGCTAGCGAAGTAGCTTATCGAAACGCTATTGCAACGTGTGGGCTAATACAATTATTACCAATACAATGGTTACACGTCATATCGTTTATCGTCTTACCGACCAATCAGAAACGAGCGTTTTCAGTGGCCGTGTTTTCCGATACCAGCATGTCCTGAAGTGTTGTATTCCTCTTACACCACAGCAAAGTTTACAATTTTCAGTTTATTGAAAAACGACACATAGTTTTTATCCATTTGTGGTTACATTTAATGTCTGTGAAGTTGGTTCCTGTTCTTGGTTACGTAATAGACTCCATATAAGCTAAACAAACATCTCCTTACAGACAACTTCGCCATATAAATGATTTTTTTTAATTCGCGCGTCTGCCGTACGAGTCCCTGTGAACGAGCCGTTGCTATAGAAACGATAACGTCATCAGAACGAGCGCGTTAATATAAACCTGCGATTTGCAGCTGCGCTACTGTCAGCTTTAGGAAATCTGGAGTGCGTGTGTCTCTCTCAGGTGTGCATGACTTCCCTGAACATCTGTGGACGTGATCAAATCTTCCAAATCTCATCACTCAGACTGTGGCAGAACATCTGTACCATCTTCTACACACGTTACATCTGTGTGTGTGTGTGTGTGTGTGTAACGTTCCTGTGCTTCCTCTATCAGGTAAACGTAAAGTACTGAAGATAGATTTTGCCAATCCGTCAATCAAATCAGCCACCAGATTCAACCTCAGCACTGCGGGACCGCCCTTCCAGAACCCTCACATGTGAGTACACGTTCTCCACATCCTGCTCATCCTAGAGCCCACTCTTCCAAATACAGCCAGTGTATATCCTGCACACTTCAATTCTGCCATTTTACAGCCCTCTAGTGTTTACAGCTATTCTAGATCCATTTAACGTTATGGGAATGCAGTATTTTAAACTTATAACCCCTTTAGAACCCAGATATTTGGTGTGAATAGAGCGCTTTTAGAATCTACATCGGTAAATAGAGCCAGTCTAGAACCCGGTACCGTGGCTGTAAATAGGGTCGTACCTTAAACACCGTTAAGCGATGTGAATTAAGTCACTCTAGAACCCGTGTGTGTGAATACATGCTTTATGAATATAGCGGTTGTGGAACCCTGTTATCTGATCTGAGCACAGCTGTTTTTCAAAACAACATACAGGCATTCTAGAACCCGGTTATGTGACATAAATATTCTTTTAACTCTTTTCTGCAATATCAGTAAAACTGCTCTAGAACCCACTTCTGTGGATGCAGCCATTGGAATATAACCAGGCTGTAGAATGGCTGTATTCACACGAGTGAGAATACACACTCTAGAACCCAGTTATGTGACATAAATTCAGCCGTTCTTTTATACCATGTGAGTAAATCTGCTCTTTATGGGTGCTCTTACCTACTTTTGTTAATACAGTGTTATGGGGTTCTGGTTTAGAAGCCCATGTGAACACATCCGTTTGAACATAACCGCTGTAGAACCCAGTGATCTGATATCCGATGTGAATACGGCTGTTTAGGTACTCACTCGTGTTAATGCAGACGTTCTAGATCTTCTTTCGGTGATGTGTATGCCGCTATTCTAGAACCCACTTGCATTAATACAGACATTTTCTAACTCTATTTAATATGAATACAACTGTTTTAGACCCTCTTCCTAACTTTGTGTGTGTGTGTGTGTGTGTGTGTGTGTGTGTGTGTGTGTGTTTAGAGAACGTTTGCGCACACACAGTATTGAATCATCAGGAAAGTTAAAGATTTCTCCAGAGCAGCATTGTGACTTCACAGCGGAGGACCTGAAGGACCTGGGGGAGATCGGCCGAGGAGCGTACGGCTCCGTCAACAAGATGGCGTACAAACCCAGCGGTCAGATCATGGCTGTAAAGGTAACAGGCCAAGCCCCTTTCACTGAGACGGACAGATACAGGGGCCACGCCCCTTTCACTAGGACTGACAGATTGAAGCCACGCCATTTTCATTGCGCCAGACAGATATAGAGGCCACATCCCTTTCACTGAGACTGACAGATACAGAGGCCACACCCCCTTCACTGAGACTGACAGATAGAGAGGCCACGCCTCCTTCACTGCACTCAGACTGACAGGTACAGAGGCCACGCCTCCTTCACTAAGACTGGTACACAGAGGCCACGCCTCCTTCACTAAGACTGATACACAGAGGCCACGCCTCCTTCACTAAGACTGATACACAGAGGCCACGCCTCCTTCACTAAGACTGATACACAGAGGCCACGCCTCTCACACCATTATCAGCATTATCATTTAGTATATTATGTTAGGTGTTATACATTTTTAGATGCTGTGTGTGTGTGTGTGTGTGTGTGTGTGTGTGTGTGTGTGTGTGTGTGTGTGTGACAGAGGATCAGGTCGACAGTGGATGAGAAGGAGCAGAAGCAGTTGCTGATGGATCTGGACGTGGTGATGAGGAGCAGTGACTGTCCCTACATTGTCCAGTTCTACGGAGCGCTTTTCAGAGAGGTACGTCACACACTCGTGATTAAATTCACATCACACAATGACGCCTAGCTGACTGAACACACACTCACACTCTCTCCCCCTCTGCGTCTCTGTGTGTGTTTCAGGGCGACTGTTGGATATGTATGGAACTCATGTCTACCTCTCTCGACAAATTCTATAAATATGTGTATTCCACGCGGGAGGATGTGATCCCCGAGGAGATCTTAGGCAAAATTACACAAGCTGTGAGTCGTCTACGTGTCCTCCGTCTCTCAGTGTGTGTTCAGGGTGTGTTCAGTGTGTATCAGTGACCTCTCCCCTTGTCTTTATTGTAGACTGTGAAAGCACTTAACCACTTAAAAGAAAACTTGAAAATAATTCACAGAGGTAAGATTTCGCCTCTCCTTCCTGTATCGACTTCCTCTTTCCATTTCCTCTTGCAGTTTTTCCGTGCTCGAGTATGGCACTGATTCAGGGGCGGGGCTAATGGGGGTACCCATTAGTGATGTCAAATAGCACCATGGCTTTTACAGTCACATCATATATGCAAATTATTAGTTAGTGATGTCACTAAATAAAAACTATGGCTTTTACAGTCACATCATATATACAAATTATTAGTGATGTCACTAAATAAACACTATGGCTTTTAACCAATCACATCATATATGCAAATTATTAGTTAGTGATGTCACTAAATAAACACTATGGCTTTTAACCAATCACATCATATATGCAAATTCTTAGTTAGTGATGTCACTAAATAAACACTATGGCTTTTAACCAATCACATCATATATGCAAATTCTTAGTTAGTGATGTCACTAAATAAGCGCCACAACTATTAGAAGATGATGATGACATGGTATTCAGACATTTTTAGCTACAGGACCTACATACTGATCTTATATTATATATTTTTGTAAAGTGAGGGTTTTATAAATCGAACACAAAAATAAATGATAAAGATGCTTAAATATTGAGGTGGATATTGTATTGCTGGTGTGATAAAAGAGAACCGAGACTCGTGTTGACCTGTGGGTTAATTTAGTAGCAGTGAATTAGCTGGGTGTCTATTAGGGATTACAGGAGGACGTTGTGATTCGCATATAATTTAAATATTCATAGATCCTCGCATGTTAAAGGTTTACTGATGTTTCTAGGTCATCTTGGGTTGTTTTTTGGAGCATTAAAATTAGAAACCTAAACAATGTCTCACTGTAGGATTACTCTAGGATTCTGTCCGTAATCCCGTACTTTAGTTCATAAACGTTTTCATAATATTTAATGACCTGTATTTAAAGTTAGCAGGTTGTATTAATGTAAAGAACTACACTAAAAAGGAAGTAGCAGTTTAGAAGATCTGTTCACTTCCTGTCTGTCTGTGTCTCCCTGTCCCCCACCCCGCAGACATTAAGCCATCGAACATTCTGTTGGACAGGAACGGGAACATTAAGCTGTGTGATTTCGGGATCAGCGGGCAGCTGGTCGACTCCATCGCGAAGACCCGAGACGCAGGCTGCAGGCCGTACATGGCAGTAAGCTCAGACTGAGCAGGGTTTATTTATTCATAACAGTACACAGTGCCTACTCTAACCTCCGACCTTCCTTCAGCCATTACTGTACACTCTGCACCGTGCATTTACTGTCTCACTGTCAGCTTGTTAACGTGTGTGTGTGTGTGTGTGTGTGTGTGTGCGCATTTAGCATTCTCATGGTAGCACTGATGTCATTTGCTGTGTTCAGCACAGATGATGTCATCCTGTGTGTTTCCTTTTGCTCTATCTAACAACCACATCACCTCTGTGTCTCTCTCTCTCTCTCTCTCTCTCTCTCTCTCAGCCGGAGAGAATAGACCCCAGTGCCTCCAGACAGGGTTATGATGTACGCTCAGATGTCTGGAGTTTGGGAATCACACTGGTATGTGGACAGAGAGTGAGCTATGAAAAGTCTTTTACAGTATTTTCGCTCTAATGACGGTGTGTGTGTGTGTGTGTGTGTGTGTGTGTGTGTGTGTGTGTGTGTGTGTGTGTGTGTGTGTGTGTGTGTGTGTTTCAGTGCGAGTTGGCAACCGGCCGGTTTCCGTACCCGAAGTGGAACAGTGTGTTTGATCAGCTCACACAGGTGGTGAAAGGAGATCCTCCACAACTCAGCAACTCAGAGGAAAGAGAGTTCTCACCCAAATTCATCAACTTTGTCAACCTGTGGTATATATACACACACACACACACACACACACACACACACACACACACACACACACACACACATGCTGTAGAATGATACAGGAGTATACAGTGGATATGAAACGTCAGCAGCTCACCGTAGTTAAAATTGCAGGTTTTTGTGATGTAAAAAAAATGTAACCAGGAAAAATCACATCAGATCTTTTTTCCACCTTTAATGTGATCCAACAACTTTCAAGTGAAAAACAAACAAACACTTTAGGAAAAAAAACATTATCCAACATCATCATACAGCTGTCATCAGTGAAGTTATTCTGATTAACCCCAAATGAAGACCAGCTGTTTCTTCACGCTTTTCTTTACATCTTCCTGGTTTCATCCGACTGCTGAAGCCAGAGAGTTTACAAACCATGTCGCAGATCTCACTGTCGAAAGATATCAGTCAGGAGAGGGGTACAAAAGAACTTCCAAAACATTAGATGCACCATGGAACACCGTGAAGGCCACCGTCAACAAGTGGAGAAAACGGAGCGCCATGGTGACATCACCAAGAACAGGACGTCCTTCTGATATCGATGAAAGGACAAGAAGAAATCTTAGCAAGGGAGGCTTCCAAGAGACCTACAGGAACATTAAAGGAGCTGCAGGACCATCTGACGAGTACTGATGCATGGGCTGTGGGGTAGGATGGCTAGACGGAAGCCGTTTCTCACAAAAAAAAAACGTCCAAGGCCCAACTAAATCACCCCAAACTATGTGGCAAAATATGTCATGGTCTGATGAGACCAAGGTAGAAGTTTTTGGGCATAATTTTAAAAGAAATATTTGGCACAAAAACAAGACAGCTCATCACCCATAGAACACCATACCCACGGTGAAGCATGGTGGCGGCGGTATCACGGTATGGAAGATGGAGGGAATCGTGGATAACTCCAGAATACCAATCCCAGGAGATCCCCTCACGATTTCATAGAAGAAAAATGCAAATGCAGTTTCACTTGAGTTTTGTTGGTTGCTACAGTATATCACGTTAAAGGTAGGAAAAACATCACATTTTTACATCACGAAAGCCTACAGTCTTAACGGGGGGTGTGTTAACTTTTTATATCCGCCGTGTGGTCGGGGCTCTAGAGTTTCAACATTAATGTTAGTGTCAAGTGATTTCTTTTTGTCTTACCTGAAGAACTTTCTGTTGCTTAGCAACAGTTAAACACTACAGCGCGTGTGGGCTCTAGTGGTTTCTCTTAACGTTCCTCTCTCGACTTCCAGCCTTACGAAGGACGAGTCGAAAAGGCCAAAGTACCGAGAACTTCTGGTGAGTACGGTCGGGTTTAGTTACTGCTGCGTCCGTGTGTGATGGCGGGATTATCTCACTGTACTGTCTCGCTGTGTGACGAACAGAAACACCCGTTCATCCAGATGTACGAGGAGCGCTCTGTGGACGTGGCCAGTTACGTGTGCAGGATCCTCGACCAGATGCCCGCGTCCCCCAGCTCGCCCATGTACGTGGACTAAAACACGCCCGCCCGTTCCACGTGGACGACGGACGGAAACGCAAGCTGTCGTGTAAAGTTTCGCTTCGTCACAGAATCCTGCAGTGTTCCTCAGAAAATGCGGAGACGCCCAGAGCAGCGAGAAAGCTGTCCTCGATCACGCCTGCATATACTGTCTGTCTCTCTGTCTGTCTCGTGTCTCACCTCACAGCTCACACCCTCCGCTGATGTGTGGTCTCCGCTTGAGGACGCCTCGTCTCTGGACATGCTGTACATATACCCCGCTGCTCTGTGTGTGTGTGTGTGTGTGTGTGTGTGTGTGTGGGTGTGTTTTCTGGTCGTGGAGGAGGTTTGGAGAGCGGCCGTACCGAAGCGCTGCTCACGCTGGTCTATCTGCTCTCTGCCTGATGATGGCTCAATCCCAAATGCCCCGCTCCATACACAAGTGCACTATGTAGGGTGTTTAATAATGGCTCCTGCACCCTATGTAGTGCATTGTGTTATTTGGGATTCAGCCCTTGATTGTGTCCTTACTGTATAATGATCCATGTTCTGATATATAAAATAAATAAACTGGAAATGTACTTGTGTGTGTGTGTGTGTGTGTGTGTGTGTGTGTGAGATCTTCTGTCCATTGTGGACGTGTCCCAAACAATCACTGTATACACCGATCAGCCATAACATTAAAACCACCTGCTTAATATCGTGTAGGTCCTCCTTTGTGCCACCAAAACAGCTCAGACCCTTCGAGGCCTGGACTCCACAAGACCTCTGAAGGTGTGCTGTGGTATCTGGCACCGAGACGTTAGAAGCAGATCCTTTAAGTCCTGTAAGTTGCGAGGTGGGGGCCTCCGTGGATCTGACTTGTTTGTCCAGAACATTAAACAGACGCTCGATCGGATTGAGATCTGGGGAATTTGGAGGCCGAGTGAACACCTTGAACTCTATTTTCGCCGGTTCACCGGTTGTCCTTCCTTGGACCACTTTTGGTAGGTACTAACCACTGCATACCGGGAACATCCCACAAGACCTGCCATGTTGGAGATGCTCTGACCCAGTCGTCTAACCGTCACAATTTGGCCCTTGTGAAAGTCTCTCAGATCCTTTCACTTGCCCATTTTTCCTGCTTCCAACACACCAACTTCGAGAACTGACTGATCACTTGCTGCCTAATATATCCCACTCCATGTCAGGTGCCGTTATAACGAGATAATCAATGTTATTCACTTCACCTGTTTTTAATGTTATGGCTGATCGGTGTATATATGACTGGAAGTCGTCTCTGATGCCTTCCTCCCCAATCTAAAGACAAGCGCTGTAGGCTGATTGGCGGTCCCAGATTGTCCGTAGTGCATGAACGGGTGTGTGAGTGTGTACGATTGTGCCCTGTGATGTGTTGGCACCCCGTCCAGGGTGTCCCCCACCTCGTGCCCCGAGTCCTCTGGGACAGGCTCCAGCCTCCCTGCAACCCTGTGTAGGATAAACGGTACAGGAAATGGATGGATGGATGGATGTCTCTGATGCCCTCTAGTGGCTGGCTGTAGTGTAACATCAGCCTGTTACATCTCCATAAATAATTTTCAGGAATAGTGTCATTTTTACAAGTTCAGTTGACCCAATATTTTTCTTTACTATCAGTGCTTTTTATAGGAGTTATTTACTGATAGATATGGGGGCGTGATTGACATTTCTGTAGCAAAGTCACGTCCTGTTCTACTGTAAACTGTTCTAACAGACCCTCAGTGGGGAATTCATGAAAGAGCACGTCTCCGTTCAGGTGTGTAACTTACTGCAGGTGTCAGAGCTAGAGGAACATCACAGACAGCAGTGTTTTTCGTGTTGAGTGTAAACACTGACTGCTGTTTATATGTTCAGTTGGTAGATTACATTAGTTACTTATATTTACAGTATTTTGATTACAATGATGGATGAGGTGAGCTAGCTGGTAAATAGTACACTCAGTCGGTCATAACTCAAAGCTGTAAAATATTTTCCAGACAACAGTACAATCACCATACCTGCGAAAATTATACCGCTACAGTTTAACACTTTACATATTAATTAATTAATTAACAACACTTACCATGTAACACTTACCACACGTCCTATTCACTATACAGGCCACATAAACACCATCGTCACTGCACTGTGGGCGTGTCCCAAACCACACTATAAAATTGTGCTCAGCTGGGAGTTCTTGAGTTTCAGTTCCACACTTTACACATGTGCACTATAAAGGGTATAAATCAGCAGATTCTGCACCCTACGCAGTGCACTAGCTATTTATTTATTTATTTGCACTACAAAGAGCAATAAGATATCTTTGGTACTTTATGTAGTACACTATATTTCCAATTGGGACTCATTAGGGCACATTTCGCACCCTACCTAGTGCAGATGTCCAAACTAGAATCTAGTGAAAGAGTTATGATGTGTCCGATTTGAGACGGAACCTTAATGTAGAGCTAGATATTTATAATACTATAATTGAATATGCAGTAATAGTTTTCATGAATTTTTTTTCTAAAAGATGGCGACACCCAGTGGCCAAATCAGGAACTGCTGCTTTTTTTTTTAACTTAAACTAAAAATAAAGTAAAAATAAAACAGATAAATAATAATTATTATTTATGTTTATATTATTAGTGTAACACAGTACACGATTTAACACACACACAAAAAGCAGATTCTGTGTTTTCACAGCTAACAAAAAAATAAAATCAGTCGTTGTGGTCCATAAACATATGGGTTGTCCTGTGTGATGTCATCGTTAAGCGCCGGAAAAAAACCCCCTGCTCAACCTCAGGGTCGCGTGTGCAGTGACAGCCTCAGTCCTGTGTAATGCTGGAGAGAGTTAGAGCTTTAAAACTTTAATTAAAGCGTGTTTATTTATTTATTTTTACGAGGTTTATGTGGCGGATGTAGGGAGTTTATCTGTCCGCCCGCGCGCGCCTCTGTGTGTGTGTGTTTGTTTATCATGCACGTGGCCTTCCCCCGGTGCAGACAGATTGCATGTCGCCTGCTGAACTTTCCCCGAGTCTCCGCTGCTCTGACCGGCTGTAGATCTGACACTGCCATGGCCATGGCCACGGACGCTTGCAGGAACCGGAAACCGAAGCCGCCCAAGGACACGCTGCGGCACGTGCGCTCCAGGGAGAGCCGCAAGCACGCGGACCTGCACGGGCCGTCCACCGTGTACGCGCAGGTGGTAGGCGCGGGGGCGCGCGAGAACGGCGCGTCCCTGTACGTCTTCTCCGAGTACAACCGGTAAGCATCATCATCATCATCATCATTAACAACTGTACACACACCACACAGGCTCGAGCCTCAGTCACCCATGTGGACATGTGGCTGTGTAGGGTGTGGTGCTGAAGTAAACATCACTGGCCACTTTATTAGAAACACAATAATAATAATAATAATAATAATAATAATAATAATAATAATAACCCCACCACTATGCTCTCAGAACAGCATCAGTTCTTCATCGTATGGATTCCACGCTCCTGTGGCGTTCAAAAGGTGCGCAGTCGGTATAGAGAGCCTCGGTGTGTGCGAAGAAAACATTCCCCACACCGTTACACCACCACCACCAGCCTGAACACATAAGGCAGGTTGCAGTCTCAGATTCCTGCTCTTGGTGGACAGGACTGGACCCTGTGCTCTTCTGCTGTTGTCTCAAGGTTTCGATGTGTCGAGATACTTTTCTGCTCACCATAATTGTAAAAAGTGGCTATTTGATTGATCATGGCCTTCCTGTGAGCTCAGACCAGTCTGGCCATTCTCCTCTGACCTCTCTCAACTCTCTATCATCAGCTTCAGCGCTGCTGCTCACTCTGACCTTCCTCTGTGCAGAAATACCTGCGTTTTTTTTTTTTTAAAACCCAAACATTTCATCGTGGTTGTTTTTATTGTGGATCGTATTTTTTTTTTCTACACACAATGTGGGTGGAGTCTCTACTGAAGCCCTAGTGAACATGTACAGTGGATCTAAAAAGTCTTCACACCCCTGTTAAAATGGCAGGTTTTTGTGATGAAACCAACATAAAGCAAGTCAGAACCTTTTCTACCTTTTGTTGTGAAATTTTAAGCTATTAATTAAACTGAAAAACAATAAGAGTCATTTTAGGGGGGAAAAAAATAAAAAATGTACAATAACCTGGTTGCATAAGTTTACACACCCCTAAACTAATACTGAGTTGAAGTACCTTTAGATTTGATCAGATTAATTGTTTTGGTGAAGCCGTTCCTTCGTTGATCTGGAGGTTTGTTTCAGGTGGTTGTCGCGCTGAAAGGAGAAATTCCTCTTCATATTAAGTGTTTTATCAGAAGCCTTAAGGTTTTGTGCCAAAACTGACTGGTATTTGGAGCTGTTCATTATTCCCTCCACCCTGATAACAGCCCTAAAGTATGATGCTGCCACCACCATGCTTCACCATTTTTTTTTTTTTTTTTTTTTTTGGTCAAACATATTTTTTGGTATCATGGCCAAAAGGTTCAGCTTTGTTCTCATCAGACCATAACACATTATTCCACATGGTTTTGGGAGATTGAATAAATGTTTTTTGTTCATTTTTTGTTTATAAAAGGCTTTCGTCTACCCCACAGCCCAGAGATATGAAGAATTCCGGAGATTGTTGGGACCAGTACTTGCCAGAAATTACTGCAATTCCTTTTAACGTAGCTGTCGGCTCCTCTCAGCCTCCCTGACCGGGTTTTCTCCTGATCTTCTCATCAATTTTAGAGGGACGTCCTGTTCTCAGTAGCGTCACGGTCCTGCCATATTTTCTCCACTTGTTGATTATTGTCTTTACAGTGTTCCATGGTGTATCCAATGCCTTGGAAATCTTTTTGTAACCCTCTCAACAGTGAGATCCCGTACCTCCTCCGTAAGCTCTTTGTGACCCATGACTTTTCCAGTTGGATGTTAACAAGAAGATGTCAGGAAGTTCCTATAGGAGCAGCTGGAGTTTATTTGGGGTTAATTAGTCACTTTAATTGATGGCAGGTGTGCACTAATTAGTCTTTAGCATGAGGTTGAATGTGATTGGTTGATTCTGAACACTGCCACACTCCCAATTATAAAAGGGTGTACACACTTCTACAACCAGGTTACTGTACTTTTTATTTTTCATTTCCCCCCCCAAAAAAAAAAAAATGATTCTTATTGTTTTTCACTTTAATTAATAGATTAAAGTTACACAATAAAGGTGAAAAAGGTTCTGATATGATTTATCTTGCTTTCATTTTTTTGCTGCCATTTTACCAGGGGTGTGTAGACTTTTTCATATCCACTGTAGTCTGAAATCTCAGCACTTCCTCAATCCCTGACCCTGAACTTTGACCCCAGTTTTGTTATAAGTAAATAAATAAACACCACCAGTAATGAGGTTCAATCAAATTACTTTAATGAACATTATACCATTTTTTTTTTTTTTTATCTCTCCAGATATCTGTTTAACTGTGGAGAGGGAACACAGAGACTGATGCAGGAACACAAGTGAGTCGAGTGTGTGAATAATAATATTACACACTGTAACATGTCTAGTGTGATCTCACACACACACACATACACACACACACACACACACACACACACACACATACACACACATTTTTCTGTGTTTATGGTTCAGATTGAGAGCTGCTCGCCTGGACAACATCTTCCTGACTCGCATGAGCTGGGACACAGTAGGAGGACTTTCAGGTACACACACACACACACACACACACACACACACTGATCCCTTAATCAGGAACATCCTTCAATTTGCCTGTAGAACAACTGCATGTTATTTGCATGTAAGTGTGTCTGCTGTTTGAGTTGAACTCCATTTCCTCATTTGCAGGAATGATTCTCACGCTGAAGGACACCGGAGTCCCTGAGTGTGTCATGTCCGGACCTCCACAGCTGGTGTGTACATGTTTCTGTCTCTCATTTCTCCTGAAGACCGTGTCTTCAGAAGGATCTCGCGCGTCTCTTCAGTCATCTTCAGTGACTCGACTCGTTTGATCCTGTTCAGTCTAATGATTTGTTCGGATTCCTTCACCGATTCGTTTTCCCAAATGTGCAGCGTGATCGTTGTCTAAAACAGAAAACAAATGGGTGGAGTCACGTAAACTTTAATAATCTTAATTTAAATTTATTATTTAATAATATTTAAAATAATAGTTACTTTATGATATGCTTGTACGTCCATGTTTACAAAAGGAATCATTTTCACACTCAGCCAGACACACACTACAGCATGCACTGAAACACTGAACATCACTAGCTCACTGACTGAAAGATTCGCTGAGTCACTGAACAACAGAGGAGCGAATCTTTCACTGATTGATACACTGACTCATTGAAATACAGACGATTGAATCTTGGTCATGGCTAAAAGATTCACTGATTCACTCACTGACTCGCTGAATGACAGCTGTGTGAGCTAGCAGAAACTAGCACTAGCATAGCAGCGGTGATCAGGCATTTCATAAACATTTGTTTATCTATTTTGTTTTTCAGGAGAAATATCTGAACGCTATCCGAGTGTTCTCGGGGCCACTGGACGACATCAGACTGTGTAAGAGCCTTCTGTCCACACTGTCAAATCTGAGACTGAGAGTAAACGCGTCTGGTTAGACAGTTAAGAGATGATCTGTGTGTGTGTGTGTGTGTGTGTGTGTGTGTGTGTGTGTTTACTGAGTACAGCAGTGAGACCGTACACCGAGCACGAGTATAAAGACGACACCATGACCGTCAGCCAAGTGCCCTTATTCGGTTAGTGTTCACTCTGTGCACTATAGTGTGCAAGTGTGCATCACTCATTCATACTCATCACTCATACGTACTCATCACTCATACGTACTCATCACTCATACGTACTCATCACTCATACGTACTCATCACTCATACGCACTCATCACTCATACGCACTCATCACTCATACTCATCACTCATACGCACTCATCACTCATACGTACTCATCACTCATACGTACTCATCACTCATACTCATCACTCATACGTACTCATCACTCATACTCATCACTCATACTTACTCATCACTCATACGTGCTCATCACTCATACGTGCTCATCACTCATATTCGCTCATCACTCATACGTACTCATCACTCATATTCGCTCATCACTCATACGTACTCATCACTCATACGTACTCATCACTCATACGTACTCATCACTCATATTCGCTCATCACTCATACGTACTCATCACTCATACGTACTCATCACTCATACGTACTCATCACTCATGCTTACTCATCACTCGTACTTATTCATCACTCATTCGCTCATCACTCATATTCGCTCATCACTCATACATACTCCTCATCATGCTTATATTCACACTCATCACACATACACACTCATTACTATACTCATCATTGTACTCATCACTCATACATACTCCTCATAATGCTCATAATTTTACTCATCACACATATATACTCATCATATTTATTATCATACCTCTTGATCATCGTACTCCTCACTCATCTGATCACATTAGAGCTGTTAGTGTCTTTGTCTCTTTTTGTCTCTTTCTCTGTCTGACTCTCTGTCTCTCCGTGTGTGTGTGTGTGTGTGTGTGTGTGTATGTGTGTGTGTGTGTGTGTGTGTGTTTAGCCGAACAGGTTTCCGAGCGGATGAGGCGTGGCAGCGGTGGGAGTGGCAGTGGGCGTGGCCAGCGGAAGGAACTGTGGCAGACAGACGAGTGTGAGGAGAGAGGGAGTGATGGCTCAGAAAGTCCTGGTACTGACACCGGCTGTGTTTCAATACCATTTATAACATGTTTATAACATTCCCTTACTTAATCATGGATGTGGACATTTTGTTTAAGTGTGTGTGTGTGTGTGTGTGTGTGTGTGTGTGTGTGTGTGTGTGTGATGTGATGTGATTTAATGTCAGAACGCAGAGAGAGGAGCACCCGGGACCCCTCGCTGGTGGTGGCGTACGTGTGTAAGGTAATAATTGTTCATGACATCACTTCCTGTCTGTACATCGTGACTGAGTAGAGGTCTGATTACTGACTCCTGTGTTCACTCACAGCTGCACCCGAAAAAAGGCAACTTCCTGGTGCACAAAGCCAAAGAGCTGGGACTTCCTGTGTGAGTGTTTATACATTTATTGTCTTTATCTTTATCCTGTGTAGTCTTTACGCTGTGTGTTTATATAATGGTGCTGGTGTAGGTGACTAACACCGTCCTGTGGTTCACTCACAGAGGAACGGCGGCCATCGGACCGCTCATATCCGCCTTAAAAGACGGGAAAAGCATCACCTACGAAGGCAAGGAGGTAACATCCTGCACTGCAGACAAAATTTGTTTTATTTAACGTTTCGTTCCGATGCATTTGGTTGTTACAAACTACCTAGCTGATGTTAGCAATACAGTACACGTAGCTCCGACTCTCCAGAAATAGCGATCTACCTGCGTTTACTCACGTTTACTGTGTGTTTCAGATCCAGCCAGATGAAGTGTGCACTCCAGCCGACCCGGGCCCTGTGTTCCTGGTGATCGACTGTCCCTCTGAAGAGTTCGTTCAGCCGCTTTGCACCAATCAGATTCTCGGAAGGTGACGTCAGCTTCACTTCCCCATAACCGTTAAAGTAAAGCCTTAAAAAAAAACAAAAAAAAACGCCGAAACGTAAACAAAACAACGAATGACGACGGAGTTCCTCAAGGTTCGGTTCTTGGTCCCTTCTTCTTCATCTTGTATATTTGTTCCCGGTGATAAATTCACCGCTTAACTTGTGTTGTTTCACACTACACAACAGTGTCAGGATTTTTGTTCATTGCAGCTCCGCCCCCAAACATCACTAACAGCTTAAAAAAAAAAGTAAACAAACAGACAGGAAGCACAATTACAATAAAGAGGATGTAACAAAATTTAATAGGAAGTGAAACTAAAATTAAACAGGCCAGGTTTGATGGACTTCAAAGTTATTCAAGTCACCGTAGCAACCATATACCTTCTTTTTCCCCTCACACCTGTATCCTGAGAGATGTTAATACCTCGAAAAGATGTCATCATTTTCCACAAGCTGGGAATTTTTGGAATGGAAAAGACGACGTGGCAGCAAAACACCACCGTGTTTAATGATCGATTTTTGGTTTTTTAAGGTGTGTAGCACCACATAGAGCACTGACTGTGTGTGTGTGTGTTAGGTATCAGAGTGGGGGTTCAGAGGGCAGCCCCGCCCTGGTGGTGCACATGACCCCGGAGTCGGTGCTGAAGACGTCGGAGTACCAGTGCTGGATGGAGAGGTACCCTCCCTTTAAGAGGACACTTACTTACTTACTTACTCACTCACTCACTCACTCACTCACTCACACACACACACACACACACACACACACACACACTGTCTTACCCAGTCGTACACAGTTAAACTTTAAACTGGGGGGCTGCACATTCGTTCTGTTGCACTTTGTCACTAACACCGCTCTGCTTCCAGAACTGATTAACGTGTGCACTCTTTTATTTTTTTAAATTTTTTTTATGTTCACATAACCGAGTTTCTAGAACAATCTCATCTATGTTTGGTAAATAAACGTGGTGTTAATGTAGTATGTCACATCATGGGTGTGTTAACCGTCACCGGGCACACGCCTGCTCTGATGCTCTGAGGATAGCTCATAGCTTTTAGTAGTCTCTGTGTTGGAGTAAAGAGACTTTCATTTGCTTAGTTCAGGTGTGTGTGTGTGTGTGTGTGTGTGTGTGTGTGTGTGTGTGTGTGTGTGTGTGTGTTTCAGATTCTCCTGCAGTACGGAGCACCTGATCATGAACGAGCAGGTCTCCACCGTCCACAACGTCCGCAGCCACAAGATCCAGACGCAGCTGAACCTGATCCACTCGGACGTCTTCCCCGAGCTGCAGCACTACACCTCCGAGGTAAAGCAGAATCGCTTCGGACTGTAACTGCAGGACGTTTAGGTCGATACGGCGGCGTCCTCTCAGTGCCAGGGATATTTATTTTCACTGCTGGTGGTTACTTTCAATGCTTACTCATTTGTTTACTTGTTTATTTACATGTTTATTTACCCGTTTGTTTGTAGGAGTCTCAGGCTGCGCTGCAGGTACCCAGCATCAGAGCGGAGTGTCTGCTCAAGTTCCAGCTCAGACCCAAAGCAGAGTGGCAGCGGTGAGGGTCTGTCTCAATTCAGTCTGAGTTCAGATTCCAGACTTCATATTGCACTGAACTAGTGTTAAACACCTTAATCCAGATTACACTAATCTAGACTTTAACTTCCAATCCACAGTTTGTTTTAATCTGGAGTTTAAATTCCATAACCCAGATTATGATAATCTAAAGAAAAGCTAAAGCTGAGTTTAAATTTCGGACACCAGTTCACTCTAATGTAGAATAATCTGCAGTTTAAATTCCGAAATCTAGATTGCTCTAATCTATGGTTAAAAATCGGACTAACTTGGAGTCCGACTCTTGCGCTAAATTTGGAGCATAGATTTATTCCCGACCCCAGATTATACTGATCCCGAGTTAAAATTTGTAACCCCGGACCCTACATATCATATTCCAGACCTAATCCAGAGTTTAAATTCTAGACCCCCCGGTGTTGCGCTCTTCTGGAAGTCTACATTCCAACCCCGGATTTGACTAAATCTAGACTAGGTGAAGTTCACTTCTTCACCTTCAGGTTTTAGCAGCTCGCCTTCGGTTCATCCACGACTGATCTGGAGATCATACACTGCGTTCAGGATTACGCTAATCTCTAGAGTCTACATTCCCTGCTCCAGATTCCAGATCAGAAGTAAAAACTGCACGCTCCATCGCTGCACACACACACACACACACACACACACACACACACACACACACACACACACACACACACACACACACACAGGCAAATTAATTTAAGTGAAGATTATATCGAATATCAATTCTATATCGTACTCGTCTTGCAGGGCTTCAGAGAATCCGGATTAGGTGTTAAACTCGAGTCCCGTACCCAGGCACACGTGACTTTCAGCAGAAAGACGTTATATTAGATACATTTCTCTCTGTCCCAACACATTTGTCTCGAAATAGGGGATGGATTGGCTTCAGTGGCTTTAAGCTATTACGTTTCTGTCAGAACTGCTCAGACGTGTGTGTGTGTGTGTGTGTGCGTGTGTGTGTGTGTAGTGATGCCATCCCCACCTGTGACCGAGAGGAATTCATTAAGGAGGCGGCGGAGGTGCCAAATTTCCTGCAGGAAGTGGAGGAGTGTAAACGCTTCCAGACCACCGACTCTGCCGTCCTGTCCGGTGAGGTCATCATCCATCCACACGGAGAGATGGAGAGACGGATAGAGAGAGAGAGAGATAGAGAGAGATGGACAGGAAGACTGATGTTGGGTGGCGTTTCATTTTCTCAGCCGTGGCCTCGGCCGACCCTCGTTCACTCGTTCACGTCTCCGCACTCGGGCTCACTGCGTGGTGTTTCAGTGTGATTATACGCTGCACTCCGTCATCCAGTCTCAGGCCAGAAAGCTGTGAACGGAACATGAACAGCTACATCATACTAGCGTAGAGTTTCAGTTCCAGATTTAAGATTGACCTAGCTAGAGTTTAAATTACAGGGTTTATAGATTTAAGACTGAGCTAATCTGGAGTGTGTGTGTGTGTGTGTGTGTGTGTGTGTGTGTGTGTGTGTGTGTGTGAAGGTAAGGTAGAGCGGTACCCCGAGGTGGTGTTTTTGGGGACGGGATCGGCTCTGCCCATGAAGATCAGGAACGTCAGCGGCACTCTGGTTAATATCAGGTAGAGAAACGTACTGTCACACACACTAACATGAATAGTGTGTGTGTGTGTTTATTTTTTAATTCTTGAAACTGTGTGTGTGTGTGTGTGTGTGTGTGTGTGCTTTGTAGCTCCACCCAGTCTCTGCTGTTGGACTGTGGAGAAGGCACGTTTGGACAGTTGTGCCGTCAGTACGGTAACAGTGTGGATGAGATGCTGGTCAAGTTGTCCACAGTGTTTGTGTCTCATATTCACGCCGATCATCACACAGTGAGTGCTCTCTCTCTCTCACACACATACACACACACACACACACACACACACGCACACACATTGGCGTGTGGGATCAGCTCGATGAGATAACGCTAGCTGGTGTTACTGCCTCTAGTTTTATTTCCTGATCGTTCTCAGCAGTACGCAGGTCTGACTGCAGCTTAACATGGACACTAATGTATGTATATATATATATATAAAACTTGTGTATTTTTTCTGTTTTTTAGGGATTAATTAACCTGCTGCTCCAGAGAGAGCGAGCTCTGGTAAGTGCACTTATTAGTCCATACCAGATCTTCACTAGATCCCTCCATTTAACAACGCCTCCCTCATGGCTCAGTATCGCTACACTCACTGCTACACACCTGAGCACCTGCTTGTTCTGTTTTAAAAACACATTTTCTCTTAGACACACTCTCAGTGATGTACACACCTTGTGTAAAAGATCTTCTCTCTCTCTGTCTGTCTGCAGAGGATCATGGGTAAAGCCTTTACTCCCGTGTATCTGGTAGCTCCGGCTCAGATCATGACGTGGCTGAATCAGTACCACAATCACTGCCAGGAGATCCTCAGCCATGTCAAGTAAGGGCTCCGTCCTAAACCACATCGCACACATACACTATACCCTCTGTGTTTGTTCTTATCTGCCTCAGACCACACCTCGGTTCTTCAGTGATGTCACACAGAGGCTGCCCCTCTAGACCACACCTTCCAAAGTTAGTAGGTGTGACTGTTGCATAAAGCTGGAAGTGATCTGGATGCCATCATATATTTGGACAGAGCACTAGAGTGAAGATGGTTGATCTTGGCTCTGGAGTTGGTCAGGTCTCTAGGGTTCATGTTGTTGGGGGGCTCTAGAGTTCATGCAGTTGCTCGGGGCTCCAGAGTTCTTGCACTTGCTCGGGGCTCCAGAGTTCTTGCAGTTGCTCGGGGCTCCAGAGTTCTTGCAGTTGCTCGGGGCTCCAGAGTTCTTGCAGTTGCTCGGGGCTCCAGAGTTCTTGCACTTGCTCGGGGTTCCAGAGTTCTTGCACTTGCTCGGGGCTTCAGAGTTCTTGCACTTGCTCGGGGCTCCAGAGTTCTTGCACTTGCTCGGGGCTCCAGAGTTCTTGCAGTTGCTCGGGGCTCCAGAGTTCATGCAGTGGCTCGGGGCTCCAGAGTTCTTGCAGTTGCTCGGGGCTCCAGAGTTCTTGCAGTTGCTCGGGGCTCCAGAGTTCATGGAGTTGCTCGGGGCTCCAGAGTTCATGGAGTTGCTCGGGGCTCCAGAGTTCATGGAGTTGCTCGGGGCTCCAGAGTTCATGGAGTTGCTCGGGGCTCCAGAGTTCATGGAGTTGCTCGGGGCTCCAGAGTTCTTGCACTTGCTCGGGGCTCCAGAGTTCTTGCACTTGCTCGGGGTTCCAGAGTTCTTGCACTTGCTCGGGGCTCCAGAGTTCTTGCACTTGCTCGGGGCTCCAGAGTTCTTGCACTTGCTCGGGGCTCCAGAGTTCTTGCAGTGGCTCGGGGCTCCAGAGTTCTTGCAGTGGCTCGGGGCTCCAGAGTTCTTGCAGTTGCTCGGGGCTCCAGAGTTCTTGCAGTTGCTCGGGGCTCCAGAGTTCTTGCAGTTGCTCGGGGCTCCAGAGTTAATACAGTGTGTGTGTGTGGGTGTTTTTTTCAGCTTCATCCCTGCGAAGTGTCTATGTGAGGGAGCTGAAGTGCCCAAGTTCAAGACCAAATCCTTCATTCAGGCTCTGCTGAAGAGGAACGACCTCGCTAAGGTAGGGCTAATACTCAGGCACAACAAAGTGTATTAGTCATGTGTGGGGGGTTAAAGCTCTGTGTGTGTGTGTGTGTGTGTGTGTGTGTGTGTGTGTGTGTGTGTGTGTGTGTGTGTGTGTGTGTGTTTGAGACAGTTTCAGACGTGTTTGGTGCGGCACTGTAAAAATGCGTACGCCTGCAGTTTGACCCATCAGTCTGGCTGGCAGCTTGTCTTCTCTGGAGACACCATGCCATGTGACGCACTCGCACAGATGGGTGAGACACACACACACACACACACACACACACACACACACACACTGGTTTAATCAATAAAGCTGGAAGACACAGTGTTTAAGGCTGTGGTGTGTTTGTGAGGTTTGTTTCTCTCTCACTCTCTCACACACACACACACACACACACACACACACACACACACAGAGTTATTGATCTGCCCAAACTCCACTAACAACTCCAGAGAGGCACACACACTCCATCACTACCTCTGCATTACAGAGCCAGCAGTGACTCATTACTCTGAAATTGTGTGTGTGTGTGTGTGTGTGTGTGTGTGTGTGTGTGTGTGTGTGTGTGTGTGTGTTGCAGGAAGGAATGCGACATTGCTAATCCATGAGGCAACACTGGAGGATGGCATGGAAGAGGAGGCCATGGAGAAAAGACACAGGTATATACACACACACACACACACACACACACACACACATGGTATGCAATTGCAAATTCACATGAACACCTGCACACACTGTCTGTATAAAACTAATAAAAATGGCTATGAACAGAGGTTTAATATTGTAAATAAATTGCACTACAGGTTCACCATATCTTAAAAACATATAATTATTATTATTATTATTATTATTTTTTTTTTTTAAATATAATTTAAGTACCTTTTTATAAATTCTCCCAAACATTTGATTGAATTAACAAGTTGTCTGAAGCGGGGACTTTGAAAAGGATCGACTGAAACACAATGAGCTCCACAGCAGAAATGGAGTCCCAAAGTCGACCAAAATGCCAGATTTCCTCTGGCCTCTGGTGCTATCGGGCTTCACAAGCGCACGTCTCGCAGGCTCTGTCTGAAAGTACAAGATCACGTGACCAGTGTGCTCTCTATATTTTAACTCTATGGGTTGCTCAGATTGGGATCCCTGGTGTTCAGACATTTCATTATTGCATAATTAATAGAATGTTCATTTGGAAGATGTGAATCTCACATGACCACAATGCACATCGTCGCATTCTGGCATCGCAGTGCATCATTTCATGATGCATCGTTCCACCTCTACTGGTCTCCCATGTGATTCTGCTCAGTTGATGTGTGTGTGTGTGTGTGTGTGTGTGTGTGTGTGTGTGTGTGTGTGTGTGTGTGTGTCGTCCCTCCTGCAGTACGACGTCTCAGGCCATCGGTATTGGGATGAGTATGAACGCTGAGTTTATCATGTTGAACCACTTCAGTCAAAGATACGCCAAGATCCCTCTGTTCAGCTCCGACTTTAATCAGCGTGTGGGCATCGCCTTCGACCACATGAGAGTGAGGAAACAAAGAAATTCTCACCTTGTTACCCCCTTCACCTCATACCCCTTCATTTCGTACCCCCTTGTTTCATTACCTCGTAACCCCCTGACCTCATAACCTCTCCGCCTTGTACCCTCCTCGTCTTTTGTCCTCTCGCCTCATCCCTTCTTACCTCACACCCTTAACTCCTTACCCTTTCACCTAATACCCACTTACCTTGTTGCTCCCCTCGCCTCATTCCTCCTTATCGTTACCCCCTTACCTAGTACCCGTCTTGCTTCATTACCCCTTACCTTGTACCCCCCTTTGCCTCATCTCTCCTTAACTTTTACCCCCTTATCTCGTAACCAACCTCACCTCATCCCCCCTTACCTTGTACCCCTCTTGCTGCTTTTAGTCCCTTCTCATCCCTCTTTGCCTTGTTACCCCATTATCTTGTACCCCTCTTGCTTCATTACCCCCTTACCTTGTACATCCTCACCTCTTCTCGCCTTACCTTGTACCCCTTACCTCGTAACCCACCTACCCTCATCCCTAATTACCCTAATTACTTTGTACTACTTTGCATCATAACCCCCTTGCATCATCCCTGCTTACTTCATACCCCTTACTTCATACCCCCCTTGATTTATACCCCCTTGCTTCTTACCCTCCTCGCGACATCCCTCCTTAACTCATAACTACCCTCACCAAGTCTCTCCTTAACTTATACACTCTTACCTCGCTCCCCTCTTTCCTCACTACCCCCTTACCTCATACTTCTTCACCAGTTACCCTATTGCCTCATGCCCCCTTGATTCTTACCCTTTTCCCCCATAACCTCATAATTTCCCTTGCCTCATTTCTTCTTATCTCATACTGCCTTGCCTCATAAACCCCTTACCTCGTGCCTCCTTACATCAGTACCCCCTCGCCTCATCCTTTCTTACTTAATTACCCCCTCAGCTCATATCCCTTTTATTTCATACCCCTCTTGCCTTATTAACCCCTTACCTTGTACCTCACTTGCCCCCTTTACACATTTCTTGCCTTGTAACTTCTTACTTTACATTCCTTCCTACCTCACACCCCCTGTCCTTATTAAACCCCCCACTCACCTCATTACCCCCCCTCATTTCATACCCCTGTGTTCTTAGCAGTGTCCTTATGAAGTATGTTAGTATGTTTTTTTTTTTTTAAATTTCAACTTAATTCCAGATCCGGTTCGGAGATTTCCGGATTCTCCCGCGCCTCCTGGCACCTCTGAAGGCTCTGTTTGCGGAGGAGATTGAGGAAATGGAGGAGAGGAGAGAACGGAGAGAGCTTAGGGCAGGAAAGAGTGTTGGGGCGGAGGCTAACGGCCAGACTGGAGAAGGTGGAGGGGCTAAAAGAGAGAAAGAGGAGCCTGACCAGGAAACGGCCTCCAAACGGTTGAAGGCCAACTGAACCAGCGTCGAGGAAGAGCGCTGAATAAGATTCCGCCAATGGGAAAGGAGCACGCTAATGATTTCGCCAATAAGAGCTGGATTAGTGAAGATTCAGGCAATAGATATGAGGACAGTGATAAATAGGTAAACAAGCTGTGAACATTCTGTATTTTGAGTGATGGTTATGATGTACTTATCCGTAGTGCACTTAGTTTCCTGATTAATTTTTATTTTCTGTAACTTGCATTGTTATTTATGTATATTAAACAGACTGAAAGCTGTTTTTTTTTTTAAATAATAAACACATCTGGGTTGTTTGGGTTGAAGAACATCAACGTTTTTGTGTAGTTTTTTGTAACTGGAATAAACGCATTCTTGTCCATCCCGTCGCTTTTAAACATTGTAGTAGCTAGACTCTGGTCTGATGGGCTACCTTCAGCAAAATAATTGGTGTAAATGCATGTAATTGGCTGCAACAGAGGACCAGCTACAGAAGCTGGTCTGGTTCACGGTTAGAAAGCTAAGGTTCAGCTAGGGCTGCTGAACTACGGCCTGTTTTCATATTTTGATCAGTATTTTTCACATGCCCAGTAGGTTTGCCTTTACACTTGTTTAACCCGCACTCAGCCTAGTGTCCTCTCGTTGTTGTCGACCCCCAGGGGGCGCTGTGGGCCCAGCGACATGGAGCTTTATTACGGTGATGTGATGAAGGACCTCATTCTGTAAGAGTGAATGTGAGCATTATCTTTTTCTTATTTTATTTTATCCAGATTCATGAGATTCTGTGTCTTTGTTTTCTCTTTCTGTCAATAAGGAAAGTCCTCAAACCTACATGTGTCCACACAATTTTACAGTATAAATGTTTAATCGTGTGTGTGTGTGTGTGTGTGTGTGTGTGTGTGTCAGTATAGCTGAGTGATTTCAGGATACTGTAGGGAACTGGTTTTTAATTTAGCTTTATTAAAAATGTACAGTAGTATATGAAGTTACTACAGTACAGTGACGGCCACCATGATGACGTTAAACGTCGTGAGCTACCCTCAAAAGTGCTTATTAGCTTATTATTATTATTAGCTTACGTTTACAATCTGCCACCTTTAAATGAGGCTGAATCCCAGGGTTTCCTGTTCACTTTCTTTGTGCCCTACTATACACCCTACTAAGTGCCCTTGTGTTTAGTGTAGAACGTGAGATTCAGCCACAGGAAAGGTGTAAAACTGTCTGTGTGTGATTTTAGTGTCAGCTGATTACGTTTGCACTTAATGTATGCAAACGTACAGTATGTGCCTGGAATTGTTTTTAAGTATTGGCACCCATTGCCACATGTTTTGGTGCACACACTTCCATTAAAGGAAAACTCACGGTGTCTTATACTCAGTAGTTGAGTAGTTACTGAACTGCACTGCTCTGTTCGGTTAAAAAAAAAAAAAAAATCTGCTGTGTGTGTGTGTGTGTGTGTGTGTGTGTGTGTGTGTGTGTGTTTGCATTAAGCTGATTACTCCACTTTGCTGAGGTGTGAAGCACTTGGGTGTGACCACAGAGAGAATTTGTGTTCGTTCTGTTGCTCTACTGTTGCTCTCTCTCTCTCTCTCTTTCTTTCTTTCTGTCTCTCTCTCTCTTTCTGTCTGTCTCTCTTTCTGTCTCTCTCTCTATTTCTTTCTGTCTCTCTGACTTGTACAGTAGTTTGTACTGAATGTGGGTTGGTGCAAATCTGCTTGTGCGCTAACCCACAATGCAGGTGTTTAATGGGGACTGTGTGTGTGTGTGTGTGTGTGTGTGTGTGTGTGTGTGTGTGTGTGTGTGTGTGTGTGTGTGTGTGTGTGTTGTACAGTAGTTATTACTGAATGTGGGTTAGGTCCTTCAGGGATCCTTGCTAAATTCTCTTTAATGAAGCAAAGAGGCCTCTCCTCTCCGTTCCCCTTTCTCTTTCCTTTTGTCATTTTAGAAGAGCATCACACTTTTGTTGATTGATTCTGTGTGTGTGTGTGTGTGTGTGTGTGTGTGTGTGTGTGTGTTTGATTCTGTACTGGTAAACCTGCAGTCAGTACACACACACACACTTCCCCGTGGTGCATCACTGAGCTGCTGGCCACCAATGTTAACACTTCTTGGCTCATTTTCACATCAACAGTTTAATAACACAGCAGAATTAGTCTGTATTAAATTTAATATATGAATCGCTTCTAATTTGCTGTCTCCACCTGTAGATGTTAGGCCACACCCCCTACCTGAGTCTGATGCTGAAATTTAACTTTAAACTCTATTTCCCCCTTATCTATCTCTCTCTCTCTCTCTCTCTCTCTCTTCCCTCTGGTGGGCAGTGAATCTGTGTTGATATGAACAGACTGATGTGCGTGTGAGAGGTGGCACTGATTGCTCTGAAGATCGGCTCCCCAGGACATGCCGGTAATTACCGTTATACTCGACTGTCAGTCAAACGTCTGGGCATGTCCGACTCACCAGAGAGCGTTAAAATCTAGTGGACATTGAGCCGAAGGTGAGAGAGAGAGAGAGAGAGACTGAGTGAGTGAGAGGGAAAAGAAAGATGCATGAAGGAGAGCAAGGGAGAGCATGGAGGGAGAATTGGAACAGATGAAAGGAGTGTAAAAGCAAGAGCAGAGTTCCTGGCGAGACGTTTGATAAGCCTCCACTGAGGCATAATGCCTTTTTTGTAGTATGGCATAAGGGAAAAAAAAAGTGTGAGAGAGATAGAAAAAGATGGAGGTAAGAGCAGAGCTGGCATGTGGCACAATTTGGGCCTCAGCTCGGGTATAGGAGTTTATCCTCCCACAGAAGAAGCATCAGCTTGGGCAAAGAAGCTTTAGCTTGGGTGAAACAGTCTCAGCTTGGGCAGACGAGACCTTGGCTTGGGCATTAGATACCTCTAATTGCATGAAGAATCCTCAGCCTTGGCCCTAAATTGAGCATAGAAAGTCTTGATATTGGTGGATGAAGCCTTGGTTTAGGCAGAGGAGGCCTTGGCTTAGCCGGACGAAGCCTCCGCTTGGGCAAAAAAGGTGCCTCAGTTGGCTTGGGCAGAACAAGCCCAAAAAAACCTCAGCCTGAGCAGAAGAAACCTGCTTCATCTGCCCGGTCTGGGACCAATAGGTATCAATGCAAGATAAAAGTTTACATCAAGTAACTCCCATAATGTTATCGAAATGAACAAAAACTGAACAAACCTTTAAGAACGTATGAATGTTTAAACATTATCATTCTCATAATAATCATTCTCAGAACGCAGGAAAAACTTGGCACAACTAAAATTAGCTCTGAGAAAGGGTTTATAGAGAACCACATCTATAAGGTATCACAGCACACATGCTATTAGTATTCTGCTAGTGTGAATCTGCCCCCCCCCCCTCTGGGTTTGGCTCAGCAGGCTGTCGTGGAGTCTCTGAGGGGAGTGAGGCGAGACCAGATGCCCCCCTGGTGCTGCATGTGAAGTCAGCAAACACACACACACACACACACACACACACAAGCTTTGAGAAGCACTCAGAAATTCAATACCAACAAACCTCACACCAAGAGAGAGAGACAGATGGAGCTGCTAAATTATTGTGGGTTTTTCCTTTATTGTTTCAGGTTGTTGTACCTGCCCTTGATTTAGACTTGAGACACGAGAATCTGGAAAATGAAAATGAAAACGGAGATGAAATACGTCAAGTAAAAGGCAAAAGAGAACATTTTAAACAGAACAATAAAAGGCTGACACACAATACCCAAACTATTTTTGTCCAGTAGAGGTATCGGGCTAATCGGAGTCTGTAGATGTTAATCACTTTCCTTCTGTCATGAAACTGTGATGTAAAATAAATAAAAATTATATTTTGTCCAAACGTTTAGAAAGCTTTCATACATCCTCAGGTGTTTTCATATATTTTGTTAACCATTTATTTAAGATGTGCTAACCTAACATTATTTCTATTTATTTATTATTATTTTTGGTCATATGCATAAATGTTCATAATATTTGCAGCTAGCACTAGCTAGCCAGTTAACATGAGGTAACTTGACGGGATATTTGAGGAAGTTTTTCCGTCGTATTCGTAAATGTTCAGCAGCTTCACAGCTAACGGTGCTAACTTGAGCTAAGTTGACAAAACTTTGACAGGACTTTTAAGGTCTACCATCTTCTTTGCTAACTTCGCTATCTAGCAAGAAAAAAAACAGCGGTAACATGATAGGATTTTTGAGTATTCATAAATGATTTCAATCTTCACAGCTAACACTAGCTAACTGGCTAACCTGAGCAATGTTAGTATTTCTGAGAAGGTTTTAAAATGATTCTTAAGTTATCTTAGTCAAATGTTTGTAACCTTTACTGCTACTTGCCCGATAGGCAGCTGACAGGAACTAAATTGACTGGATTTTGATAGTTCATTTAGAGCTAACCCGACAGGTTATAGTTCATATTCATAAATGTTTATAAGCTTCAGCTACTAACACCAGCTAACTGGCTAAGAAATGGTAATTATATTTTAGTCGTATTCTTAAGTGAATTTAAAAAACACCCTGAGGAATTTTCTTTGTCTCATTTATCCATCCTTATAGTTTTTGGTGGTAATACTAGCTAGCTAACATGAGCTAACCTGACAGGATATTTAAGAAAACCTGTTTGAGTCTCATCATAGATGCTTTTTCAGCTCCTGATGCTACTCACAAAAGCTTGTGTCATTGAGTTCATTTATGAGCCCAAAAGACACGTCTCCGGTCCCCAGACAGATTGTCCTCTTGTGATTTTGAGGACTCTCATCCCTTTGCTGTCTCAATCTCACACTCCTGAGAACGGGTCTTATTGCAATTTCTCTCCCTGTCTCTGCTGAAAATGTTAAATCCACAAATCCTTGACCCTTTAAAACTTAGAACAAACACCTTTGAGGTGATTTTACATTCAGAAAGTCATGGAGAAAGTCATGGAGAAGCAATGGATTAATATAATTGGTATATTTCTGATGAACGTTTCTCTATATGGATAGAAACAATCCTTAAAATAACTTGAAGGATAAACATTGGTAAAGCGATTAATGGAAAGAAAACCTAATAACGGAAAGAGAATTTCAGAGCGAAAGATAGAGAGGAGAGACAAGTGGAAGTCCAGGAGGAGTGAGAGGTTAATAAATCTAATAAGCGGAGTGGAGCTCATGTGGTATGTCTGAACCCCAGTGCACTCCTGGAGTGTGTGGGCAGAAAAAAAAACCTACCACTTCAGGTAATTATCAGCAGCTGGAACATGTTCCTGGTTCTTTGTAAAAACATGTATCAGGGAGTGATTGAGTTTATAAAGGTCAGTGGTGTTTTTCCATACTTTCTATCCATTTATAGTTAGATTTAATGTTGTGGAATCTCCATGAAGTTCTTGTCCTCATTTAGCAGCAATAAACAGTCGTTCCCTCACCAACCTCTCTCTATTCTCTTTCTTGAAGTGAATAAGTCCAACAACGTAGCTTGTCATGTTACAGAGGAACTGCAACTGCAAGCGTAAACTCCTCTGTCTTGAAGATGTTGGAAAATGACATCTTTATCTCTGATACAGTTACTGACACTGGAGACTCCTTCCGTAAACGTTAAATGAACATTTCTTTACAGAAAACTTCACCATATCAACGATTTCATGTTTTTAATCCATTTATGCGGCGTGTCCACCGTACAAGTCCCTGTGACGCTTTCTGACCAATCAGAATCTAGAAGTTAACACTGCTGTGGGATAAACATACAGTCGTACAGTTTATAGCTTGGGTGCTGCTAGTTATGCAGTTGACAGTCCACACTGACAGTCTACACCAAAGTGACAGTCTACGATGCATGTGTCCTCAACACACTTCTGCATGGATGTGAGTCCTGACTTAGCTCTTTCCACTAGCTCAGCCTGTGATCTTCTTGGTATCAGGAATTTGGGCCCCACCTCTGTTTCAAAGACATTTGCAAAAGAGATTCGAACTTGCTGGACATGGATGTTGAGAACTGGGAGGAGCTAGCCAGCAATTGTGACCTATGGAGGCAGGAGCTGTATGAGAGTCAACAATGAGGAGATGCCAAGTTGAGTCAAGCTGTAGATGAGAAGAGCACTCGGTGGAAGAACAGCCAGAGGACGACGCCTGCTGCCCCCAACTTCATGTGCAGCTGGTGCAACAAAGGCTGCCATTCCCATGTGGGGCTCCACAGCCGTAGCGGGCGTCGTTCCAGCGCCACCTGAAACAGTGACTGGGCGCAGAACTGTAGTCTTCTGAGACTGATAGATGCTGAACAATACCTGAGTATTATTGAAATTGAAACCTTTCACTCTTAATTACATTTCCAAGAAAAAAAAAAAAATCTTTTTACTCCTTACATTTTAATTTAGATTTTTAAAGTACTCTCATCTCAGCTAATGACTGTATGCTATACATCAGTTCAATGGGCTCAGTTTAGCATCCAATCATTTCATTTTAAAGCATACTATCAAATTCATCAGTGCCAAGTTGTTATCATCTATGACCTTATTATGCACAATATAGTTAACACTATGGCTGATGGATGAGCCACCAGACTGCAGTACTGAACTTGAGGATGAGTGCCCCTGACCTTACCTCAGTAAAATCTTTCAATATGCCAGTGTAATCCTTGTATAAGACTCTTATAAAACAAAGCCATCTCCTTTACCTCCCTAAAAAGGCATGTTGAGTTAAGTTTTACTAATTTGCTAATCATAACTGGATATATTTAACTGTTGTTGTTTTTTTTTTGTTGTTGCAAATGCTAATTGGCTAAGCAGCAAGTCCAATTCTGGCTAATGGTTAATATTGGTTATTTACAGGATATTTAACTTCTAATTAATTCATTAGCAAATTATGTAGCATTAGTCACGTATATGACCAGGCAAACGTACCGAGACTGAATGATGTTTTCAGGCAAAATGACACGGCATTAACTTAATTTCATCCATTAAAAACATTTACTTTTTAATACTTAAGTGCATTTAAAAATAGCGGTTATTTGATTTTCATTTCAGAACCGTTTTGACTGGATACTTCCACATAAACTTAATTTCTCTGTACTTTTCCCACCCCTGACTGAATTTTCTTCCCTGTGATCCATCAAGTCCTGCAGATCTCCTACTAAATCTCAGACACACTTCTATGCTGAGGGTTAGATTTCATTAAAATGTAGCATGCTGTGTTTATCTTATTCGGTTAAAGCAGATTTGATGTGCTGAAGGCTTTGCTGAATCCATGGACCACCAGAAAGAACAACAAAAGCAGGAGCTCAGAGTTCCCCATGGGCTCTTCACAGAGCGACTGTTTTTTTTTTTTTAATATAAAAAGACACACGAGAAAAGAGACAATGATGAATAAAAAGGTGTGAAAGTGTCTCAAAGTCCTGACATTTGTACCAGATAAAGAGGAAGAGAAGGTCAGTCAGGCTGGAGAATTGCTCCCAGATGATGTCACAGCAGGTTGTTGACCATCAGCCAGAGCTGGATATTTGCATTCTTCCCTGAGGCAGCGTAATAATGTGACTTTCCTTTCACCTATTTTTATGCAAAGCTGAGGTTATGAAACACTAAATGGAAATAAAATTGGAAAGGAAATTTGGTTTGGAATAAATAATGTAGTGAATGTAATGATGATGACATCCTCTTATTTGTTTACTTCAGAATGTTCAATAAAAATCCCTTATTGGAATATTCTAGAAAACAATCCTGTTGCCTTATTGCAATATTTTATAAAACAGTTATATATTTCCTTATTGGAAATGTCTACAATTCCATCCATCCATTTTCTACATCACTTATCCTACACGGGGAGCCTGGAGCCTATCCCAGGGGACTCGGGGCGCAAGGCGGGGGACACCCGGGACGGGGTGCCAACCTATCGCAGGGAACAATCACACACACATTCACACACTACATACAATTTAGAGATGCCAATCAGTCTACAATGGGGGGAGAAAACCGGAGTACCAGGAGGAGGAAACCCCTGAAGCACTAGGAGAACATGCAAACTCCACACACACAGGGCGGAGGCAGGAATCAAACCCCCAACTCCGGAGGTGCGAGGCAAACATACTATACCAACTGTATTATTTTATGCAGGAATTAACAGGATTAATGCTTCATTATCTCTGATGAGGTTTAATAAACATTTTGATAACCAATAAAATAAAACCATTAATTAAATAAATAAGTAAATAATATGTTTGTTTGTTTTTTTTTTTTTTAGATAAAATATGTAGTAAAAACTGAGGTAAAGAAAAATAACTATTACAAAGAAATTGTTAAACAACTAAGCTGAACATATAAAAAACATGAATAAAATGATATAAAATAAATACAATAATAAATTACAATGCACTTTAATACTAAACTTTCTGTTTCTTTGATTTTATTTGAAAGCAAACCTGAGCTAACATAATATAAATATGACTGGGGGAAATATAGTCAAGCAGAATTTAGCTTCAAAATGTACTTGTTGAAAGTGACGACACCCCAAAATATTTCCTAATAACACCTGAAACACCTGTAACTCTTATCCCCCCCCCCCCCCCAAGGGGGTCCTTCTCGGGACGTCCTCCAGAGAAATGAGCCAAAAAACCTCTGTAGGGTTCTAGATTAAACCTTTATGCCTAAGACTAAAGGGCCCTGGGAACATCACGATGTCGGTCATTAAAATCACTTTTGTTTTTTGTAACTATTGGAAAACAGAATGTGAACCTAAACGTAAAAGCCTGTGTTCCTTCTCTGTATTGTTTTCACTGATTAACTTTGCACCCGAGAGCAGAATGACGAGCGAAGGAACGATCGGTAATATACAGGACACGTGGACTAGAAGAGAACGATTAAAAATATACTGTGTGTTTATCATTTTTCTTCACGTTGAGAACCGACAGAGACGGCTTGGCTGGAGCAGTGAAACGAGATCATGCTAACTGCTAACTGATCTCCGTTAGCACATATGACTTAAGTGTTCAGCTGAGCCAGCATATTATTGCTGCTGAGCGACCCGAGTTTCCTCGAGAAGGACCTGAAAGATGTGCGTTGTCCGTATTTCAATTTACAGCGCGAATACGCTTGGTCTAAAAATCGAACGATCAGGCCATTAACTGCCACAATGCCTAAAGATTTAGATTAGATTGTTTTGGTGAATGGATGGGACGCAGCATAGACGCAGCATTAAAATTCACATCTACCTCAGCTAAATAACTGGACTAATGAGATGTGTGGGGGACGGACGTTATGGAGAGTGACTCGACAAAATCCACTCGCGATATTGAGGCAGAGAAAATTAGCTAACGTGACTGAATGAATCTGGTGCAATCTGCACAATAGCTGTTCAGTATAATGCATGAGAAATAGAGCGAGAGAGGGAGATAGACAGAGGGAGCAAGAACAAGAGCCAAACATTAGCACAGAATACGAAGAAGCAGGGTCGATAAAGGACATAAGGAAATTGAGCAGCATCTTTTGGCTCAAACTCAGCGAATCCCTCCATCATTTAGTCACCATCCTGAAAAAGCACTATGTTTATCCTGATCTAGGACTTGCTACATCACAAATTCAGAGCTAGTGCTGTTACTAGAGCATTCTCCCATTTAGAAAACACTGAATTGAAGGCTGAGTCATGCTTAATGTCTGCTACGATCTTCCACACACTATAGTTCTGCTATCGGTTCTGGAAGAAGAGTTTTCGGCTAATTGGACAGAGATTCGGAGAGCTGAAGGGATGTTAAACCCGCAGCGTTTCTCTGTAATGAATGGGCCATTTTGCTGAGATAAGATTTTCAGTCTGAGCTCATAAAATGTCTGGGGATTGTTATCTGTGTTGATATCATCTCTCATCTCTCTCTTCTGTTTGACCTTCAATAATTTCGTTCCACCGTTTCAGCAAAGATGGTGAACGTGTTTATTTATTTAAGGTTGCGGTCACGATCGTGGACGAGCAAAGGAACAATAGTGGTAGCTAGACATAGAACCGACAAAATATGATTTAGCAAGTAAAAAATATCTTGAATATAGTCAGATCTAGTATTCCCTAATCTTAAGCATTTATTCCTAGAAAGAAGAACAATTATCTGCCAATAGAATAAGAGAATTTAAAGCTTATAATGTGTAAAAGTGTCTAGAAACAGGCCGAGTAATGTCATATTTGATTTATAATAAGCTCATTGTAAGAAACATTAGATACGTTTGCCCATATTCAAGATAATTCGACTTGCTAGGATACCATTTAATTTGATTTAATTTAATTAATTAATTTTTTTTTTCAGGATCAGTACCAGCAAAAGAAAACCCCGTGGATCAGCTATCAGATCAAAAAATAAAATAAAAATAATGAATTCAGTCTGATTCTGTAACACATCTAACCTGGAATATCAGAGAATTGCTTGTAGCGCAACAAAGTTAAGCAGGTAAACTAGGTCATGCTATAACAACAACAACAACATGTGGTCAAAATTTGATGACAACAACAACAATAACCACCACCGGAGGAAATGCTTTTGCTTTTTTTTTCTGCTGGAAGTCCTGCTGGAAAAAAAACAAAAACAAAAAACCCAATATAAACCATCACAGAAGTTCTAATGGTTTTCACTACAAATACCATTACAAACCATCAGCTGTTAACCATTAAAACCATTACCAAATGGTTTCCGTTACGTAGTAGGACGTATTCAGGACGTAGGTCCTTAACGGTATCCAATAGAAGCCAACAAATTACCAGTAGAGACCCACAGGGACCATTACAGTTTCCATTAAACCCATTACAAATTCTATTAGGGTTTCTGTTGTTGTTTTTTTCAGGAGGGAGGAACTTGATTGTATTTTTTGGCTAGAATTGATTAAAAAAAAACATTTATATTTTATTATGTTTATGTAACCCCACAAGTGTGTCTGTTCACAATATTTACTTCTTATTCCCCCCCTTTGGTGGTTTTATTCCGCCAGCTTCTTCGCTGTCTTTATTCTGACGCAGTTACTAGTTGTCATCACTAGAGGGAGCGCTGCTGTGAGGGAGTAATTTCACTGTGAATCGATAATGAAGAGAAACCCGCAGTAAACGCGGCCACTTTCTCCCGCCTCATTATTCCTCCTGTTTATAAAAGTGTGTTAATGCTTAAAACTACAAAAATAATCCAGAAATTGTGAGATTACATCATACTAAACACAATCCTGCTGTAAAATTGTATATCTGATAAGAAATGTACACTTAAAAACCGAATGAAAGTGTATGCTAACTGCTACTATGCTAAGTGATGAAGAGAAGCTAATGGTTATCCCAGTTCATGTATGTCTATGGGTTCAAAATGGCGCCCGTTATTATTTTAGGTTATATAATGCATTTGTACGGCTTGGGAGTAATTTCTTTTTGCATACAAAGCTTACATACTTATTTTCCATGAGAGTGTGAGAGTTATATTGCATAATTAATTATTTTATTTTAAAGAGTGACTGAAATGAATAAGCAGGTTATGGTTAAAGCACTAACCCAATGTTTTGTAGTGTTCTAGTTAACAGCTGTATTTTGTACTCAGGGGTTTGACTCTGAATCAAATGACCATCTCATTATTTCTCCTATTTATACAGGTATATTTCTGTGCAACGTTCAACGCCTCCTACCCGAGATGTGTAACATTTATTTATATTTATATATGCAAGTGATTTTTGTGTGAAAGTGAAAGTTTAACTGAATCAAGAAGTTGCGGATTTAGCTATGGGGTTTTCCCCTGTGTATATTCATGTGACGTGTTTATTTTAAAGCCAGATGGACTGATACTCAAGTTTCCAGTATCGGTATCCATCCATCCTGGAGCCTGGAGCCTATCCCTGGGAACTCGGGGTACAAGGTGAGGGACACCCTCGATGGGGTGCCAACCCATCGCAGGGCCCATTCACACACACGTTCACACATTACGGACAATTTGGAAATGCCAGTCAGCCTACAACGCATGCCTTTGGACTGGGGGAGGAAACCAGAGTGCCCGGAGGAAGCGGAGGGGGAAAAAAAAGTGGTATTGTGCCATCTCAAGTGATAACCGTGGACACTTTTATCCAAATCTGAGTTGAACATTGACTCTATGAAAGTTCTGGGATTTGAACCCACAACCCTTTGGTCTCCAGCACAGAACCCTGAGTGTTGTACTTACAAAAAGTTAAATAAACCTAAACTAGACCATTTTTGTCATTTAATTATGGACAAGAGTTTGCTTGCTCTGACATATTCAGATGTTTTCTGCATGATTGATGGACAGTGTTATAATTCTGTAAAGGACAGGGTCTGGGGAGGGCCTGATAGACCTGATTTATCTCCGTTCTTCAATTTGTTAGCGGTGAAAAATGCGAGGACAATGAGGGGAAAATAAATGTGGGCTGAAGCCGGAGATGCAGCAGTCATTAAAAATGTGGCTGAGGAGAGCAACGGCAATGCTAATCCTCACCTAAATGACTGGCGTGGCGGAACATCGGAGCGCGCTAATTGTCTTGTTTTAAAGCCGTAATGAGGAACATGCAGGCTGCCTTTATGGAACTTTCCAGATTGAAATGAAAAACTTCCACACTTTTTTTTTTTTTTGTTATCAGTCATTCTGACAGAAAAAAGATGGCTTTACTACGTGTTGGAAGACGTTTTGCTGTCCTTTGATATTCTCTCTCATAGAATAATGAGCTCACCTGAAGTATTTTTTACCGTTC
>CM042544.1:1414769-1419769 GCA_023630585.1 Cranoglanis bouderius
AAGGGTAGTGCGAGGGTGTGTCAGGGTGGTGTGAGGGTGTGTCAGGGTGGTGTGAGGGTGTGTCAGGGTGTGTCAGGGTGGTGTGAGGGTGTGTCAAGGTGGTGTGAGGGTGTGTCAGGGTGTGTCAGGGTGGTGTGAGGGTGTGTCAGGGTGGTGTGAGGGTGTGTAAGGGTAGTGCGAGGGCACGGTAAGCGGCAGTCACGTCAAGTTCTTCTGAGACCGCAGCGGCAACCGGATATGACATCACACGCCAACGTTAAACTATATACCATCTGTTCCTGTACGCAGTGACACATCCTGTATGCAGATCTACCTTCTGCAGGTTTTGTCTCCAACCAAAATCTAACACACCTGTTTTACTTCAAGTTTAGTTTGATCAAGACCTTCTTAAGGCACTGATTAGATGGTCAGATGAGTACGATTATGGTTGGAGCTAAAGTCTTCAGGAAGGTAGATCTCCAGGAACAGGCTTGGTGACCACTGCTCTATACAATCCATACAGACGCAATGTTTCTGTGTGCGTACGTGTGTATTAAAGGAGGGAAACCTGAAAGCTTTCGGTGCTCAGGTGACTGTTGCCATGGAGAAAATAACTCTTCTTTCTGTGAATGGAGTGCTATGTTTGTATTTGTGTTTGTGTGTGAGTGAGTGAGATATTCACACTCCTGCTGGTGTGTGCCCACAAGCATTGTGGGATATTAAAGAGGAAGATCATTAACTGAGAGTCAACTTGTGGTGTGTGTGCGTGTATGTGTGTGTGTGTGTGTGTGTGTGTGTGTGTGTGTGTGTGTGATTTGTGGTTTGACATGTTAACAGTGTCTGCAATGTTTTTTAAATAATAATAATAATAATGACAAATAATAATTTATTATACATTTATAGTATACTGTATATTATATTTACTTATCTTATTTTAGTAATTAACCCTTTAAACCCTGGTTATAGACTGTGTGTGTTCAGAGGCATTTCACACAGAATAAAAATCTTCTCAGACGTTTATTAATCACTCACAGCTCAGTGACAGTTCTCCTGATTATTCATTTTTAAACTCCTTTTTTGGGTAAATAAGACTTGACAGAATCATCTCTCACTGGCACAGAAACGATGGTGTCCGTGTGTGTGTGTGTGTGTGTGTGTGCGTGTCCGTGTGTGTTAATAATGCAGAGAAGGGCCGAGGCCCGACAGGTACGTGGCCTTTAGCGGCTTCATTTCAGCAAAGCGATGAAAAGGCCAAGAAGGACAGGAAGTAACCTTAAAGTCTGAGTGATGAAAGAGAGGAGAGTCTCACTTATTCTTTAACACACACACACACGCTATTATTATTCAGAGCTTCGGAAGTTTCTAGATTCTCTGTGTCACTTTGGCTGCATCTTAAATCGCTCCCAAGTGTAAAGAGGCCACACCTCTTTCACTGAGACTGACAGATACAGAGGCCACACCTCCTTCACTGAGACTGACAGGTACAGAGGCCACACCTCCTTCACTGAGACTGACAGGTACAGAGGCCACACCTCCTTCACTGAGACTGACAGGTACAGAGGCCACACCTCCTTCACTGAGACTGACAGGTACAGAGGCCACACCTCCTTCACTGAGACTGACAGGTACAGAGGCCACACCTCCTTCACTGAGACTGACAGATAGACAGGCCACGCCTCCTTCACTGAGACTGACAGATAGAAAGGCCACGCCTCCTTAACTGAGACTGACCAAAAGGCCACACCTTCACTGAGACTGACAGATACAGAGGCCACACCTCCTTCACTGAGACTGACAGGTACAGAGGCCACGCCTCCTTCACTGAGACTGACAGATAGACAGGCCACGCCTCCTTTGCTGAGACTGGCAGATAGATAGGCCATGCCTCCTTAACTGAGACTCACAGATACACAGGCCACACCTCCTTCACTGAGACTGACAGATAGACATGCCATGCCTCCTTTACTGAGACTGAAAGATAGAAAGGCCACGCCTCCTTAACTGAGACTGACCAACAGGCCACACCTTCACTGAGACTGACAGATACAGAGGCCACACCTCCTTCACTGAGACTGACAGGTACAGAGGCCACACCTCCTTCACTGAGACTGAGACACAAAGGCCACACCTGTATGACTCGTTTCTGTGAGGCCACACACAGCGCTGATGGCGGCTCATTCGTGTGATGGAGTGCGAGTGAGCTGTGATGTATGGTGCTGACGTATGAGCATGTAGCCTGCAGTTAGCTAAAAAAAACCCCAACAAAACAAGAATGCACACAGCTCATGGAATCACTCAGTCATCGTAAACAAACTGTCTGATTCACGTCTCACTTTGATTCATGACTGGCGTTCGCCGAAGCGGCGCTGAGATAAACGCCTCGGGCTCAGGTTTTAATCTCACACACAACTCGTGCTTTATGACGTGGACGATCGCATGCACGAGGGAAGCTTGCTGAACAGGACCCGTGACTCCAGCATGTGACGTGTGTGACGTTCGGGTTAGCGTTAGAACTCTGGATCGTGATTGGTCAGAAGGTGCCGATTAGTTTTCTTTAACAGCAGCTCTATTAACATAATATAAATCCCAGGTTTATATTAACGCACTCGTTCTAATACGATATCGTTTCCATAGTAACAGCTCATTCACAGGGACGTGTAGAGCGGACGCTCCTTGTAAACAGATTAAAATACGTGTGTGATCGTTGATACGGTGAAGTTTTCTGTAAGGAGATGTTTATTTAACATTTATGGAAGGAGTCTCCAGTGTCAGCGCTTTGGGACAGTCAGAAATAAAGTTTTTCAGGACAGAAGAATTTACGCTTTGCAGTTTTTCGGTAACATGACAAGCTTTGTGTGGGTTTTTTTTTTTTTTTTTGCCTTATTAAGTTCACGAGAGAGAAAAGTAACGTAATTGATAGAAGGAACTAACCTGTTTCTTGTTTCACTGAAATCGGATAAAATATATCTGATATACGTGTCATTCTTTAATAAATCAGAACTGTAAACGTTTGCAAATCGCTGTGGTGTAAGAGGAATAAAACACTTCAGGGTGGGAACAGTGACTCCGCTTCATCACACCTCTCCATCACTGTTGACTGTCAGGTGTTATATTACTTTATATGTTATATACTGCTATATTACAAATTCCGATGTGTGTTCATGGGAGATTTTTTCAGTCCTGTTTTCCATGTATGGTTTCTCGATGTTTATGATTGAGGCTTCTGGGCTTTATGGTTTTTATTGTTGTTGCTGCTGCATTAAAAATCATTACATTTCTGTTACTAGACTTCCCTTTTTATTTTACACGTCTGGAGTAAACACACATTTTCTTCTTTGTGCATGACAATCACACACACATACACACACACACACACACACACTACAGGCTAGAATAGTATTCCTTTAAAAGGAGATGCCCTGTCTCTGCATATTGACATTTAATTTGTTTTCTGCTTTTGTTTCTTGACTGATAAAAGAGGCGTGCACTTCTGGATAAACTCGTCGTGGGGTGTAGAATAGTCTGAAGAAAAGTTTGAATGTTTGAGGTTGTACACATGACTAGCACCTCCTGTAAGCCAAGCATTCACATTTGTCTAAACTAACAGATGTAGCCGTCACATCTGCATCCACATTTTCGGGAGATACGGATCGTGTCCAGGCACTGAAACGAAATTGGATAAAAGAAAGTACAGTATACACCTGCCTTCTCATTTCCCGGCATGACAATGCAGGTTTCTCTGCACGTTTTTTCCACACTGTATGCATCGACCTGCGTTCAAATAAGGACAAACCCACCTGTCGCACGTTTATTTTAGGTCTCTCTCTGTCTCTCTCTCTCTCTCTCTCTCTCTCTCTCTCTCTCTCTGTCTAGAAGTTAGAAGTGCAAAGTCATCAGAGACAGCTTGCTGTTACTTCCTGTCAGGTGAGCGTGTGTGTGTGGCGGAGTTGCGTCGTCCCGGAGTTGCATCGGACAGGACAACCATCTGCTCTCGCAACTGTTACGAGTGTCATGAGGGAAAAGGAGAGAGGGAGGAGAAGAAGAAGCTCTGAGGTGTTCTCAGTGCTGAGGAATGTGTGGTAACTGTCCTCCCTAATCCCTCGCTACAAATCTCTCTCATTCACGTCACGTCCATCATTTTCCTCTGAACGCATGGCCAGTTGGGGGTGTCAGGTATTCTGGCAGCAGCAGGGATGGCTTGTACGATTCGAGCGAGGGCCCGAGGTGGAACGAAACAGAGGATTAAACAGAGATGGGGGGAAAAGTTTTTTTTTACGTTTGGGCGGCTCAGGGGAGCGAGAGCGCGCTCGGCACATTCCTGCTTCTGAAAAAAATAAAAACGGGACTCAACGGTCGAATTCTGACTCGCGGACTGGAGTTAATACAAATTCAATCCACCGTGTTTCATCTCCTTCGATTGGAGCCTGAGCAGGGGGGTGAACTCTCACGGCCGCCGTTTGTACCGAAGCTCCAAAGTGAAATGTCTGAAACAGTTACGACCGTCATTACTGAAGGGAACGTCTCATTTCTGTAGATCAGAAACTTCTCAAATCGAACCGTAATATTTCTGACGTCGTCAAAAAACAACTTCCCCAGGAGCGAACGGGTGATTTTATAACCCAGAAACCTTAGGGTCATGTTTTTCTTCTAATCTACATCCACAGTATAGCAGCATTCTTGCATGGCGTGTCAGCCTTCAAACTAAATGTAAAGGGTAGCTCTGTGTGTTTGGCTCCACCCCCTTATGCTACATACAACACGGTTGTGACCGCTGAGTGCAATACGTGTCCAATATTCGACAGTAATAAAGTGTACAGACACAAGGAAGATAAAAACGTAGAAGGAAGTAGCAGATCATTCGAACACGTTCAATACAACCCAAACGTAGCGACAAGTTAGATCCAAACAAGGCAGAATTAAAGCCTGACGAGTGCAACTGGGTCTAGAGCTTTTCTGCACTCCAATATGGATCCAGCAGTGCATTGTGGGTAATGTTAGGCGAACAGACCATACTCTTAACA
>CM042544.1:1422269-1432269 GCA_023630585.1 Cranoglanis bouderius
CGTCTCACAATTTTTCAAGAAGTCGACAAAAGAAAATGTGAATGAAGGAATCTGCGTTTCTGTCAACGACGGTCGGTGAAAACCCTGAAAAAAAGACGAAAAGGTGACTAGAGAGAAAAGACTAAAAGACAAAACATTAGCATATCATTAGGAGAGATTTAACAATTAATATTCATTCATTCATTCATTCGTGTTCAGTAAACGCTTTATTCTGCTTATCTCTCGCAAATACCCGTACCTCTCTCACACAGAAGCGTCTCACGTGGCCTGCTGCACGCTGTTACCATGACGATGCTGTTAACAACACCAGCTTATCTATCTACACTTATTAACGACAAAGTTTAGATTCGTTTCTCTTTGAAACATCTCTGACATTCTGTCCGTTATTTGCCACACGCTCCTGTCCTTCTGCGCAGCGGTGCATGATGGGATATGTTAGTGCAAGATATATATAGTGTGTGATTTTAACACCGCACAGTTGAATTCTGGATGCTGATTGGTCAGAAGGTGTTGATTAATGTTCTATAGCAGCAGCTCTGACAGTGGTGCAGCTGCGAATCGCGGGTTTTGATGAAAAGCTTTGAAAACGTTTATTTAATGTTCGTGGAAGGAGTCTCCAGTTTCATCTTCAGGTCATTGACAGTTGGGGGTCAGTGTTGGTCAGTCACTGAGCCATCTACAGCACACACACACACACACACACACACACACACACATAGACACTGTCTCATTGTCTTTCCTTGTAAAGTGCGAGGTAATTAATTGTGCTGTGAAACAGTGTGTAGGCTGCGTCTGTTCCTCAGGACTCGTGTGCGTTTTCTCAAAAGCGTTCTCGCGGTCCCTTTTACGCCGTGGCTCTTCGCGGTCTAACGAAGCGTAAAAAAGAAAACCCCCAAAAACAAACACCTCGGCTGGTTCCCGTTCGCCTCATCTCCGCGGGGCTGAATACGAATGTGGCTTTATTTCCTGTGAATGAGTGTGTCGTGCGGTGTACAGTGCGTGCAGGCGCAGTGCAGAGCAACATCAGTTCAATGATGTGGAAATAAAATACTATTATAGCTTGCCGTTGCTCCGCGGTCACGGCTGTGTCAGGGTTATCACCGTAGAGAGAGAAAAATATCAGTAATGCTGCGTTCGTGAGAGCCGTGAATCCGGTGTTTCCTGCTTCTCACCTCGCCGCGTATCCGTTTGAAGTCGGTTAAAATGGACGCTTAGAGTAAATTTGCGGATGTAAAAAACCTCTGAAGTAGCTTTTAAAAATTTCCCAGGAGTCGTTCGGTTTGTGCTTTTCACGCGTAATGTTTAGCAGATAAACCCATCACACGCTAATATAAACATAATATTTAGCTCGGAAATGCTTAAAACGTGCGGTTATTCCACGTTCTTACTCTGCTCTGTGGATGCCGCCATCTTTAATTTACATCCTGGTATTCCAACTTGGGAACGTCGGCGCTCTTGGGAACTCTTGGGCAAATGAAAACTTCCCAGTTTTCCCAGTACGCAGCACGGTTATATCCCAGTCTGCCCACCATACTCTGGATAAGATCTAGATGTAGTTGTCCCAAATGTCAGATCCATAATGATTTAGGATCTAGTATCCTAAAGCATTCTTTTCTTTTTGTTCCCGTTTTAGTTGTAGAACCCCACGGTAGGGCGTTTTCCAATCCAAGTAGAACCCTGTAGGAACTGTAAAGGCTGATTAGCAGTTAGCATGTGAGATTAGCACGCCACGTACATTAGCTCGTACACTGCTACATTCTGAGGACACGGTAACCCAGATAATCTAGCTAATCGTATACTATTGTTATTATTATTATTATTATTATTATTATTATTATTATTATTATTATTATTATTATTATTACATAATTGTGTTACATTGATCAGAAATAAGACGTTAAACAAAATGGCCGACATTTTTGTAAGAACACTACCTAGACATGAACTCTAGCATTTCAGACAGAGCCTGTTTGTGTGTGTGTGTGTGTGTGTGTGTGTGTGTGTGTGTGTGTGTGTGTGTGTGTGTGTGGTCCCCGAAAGGGAAAATCTGCACCATGATTGATTTCTCCTTCACATTGTGATGATAAAGCTCCTCTCAGACCCGATCAGACGATGGCCGAGCTCTCCCGCTGATCCGCGATCACGCTCTGTCCGTTCCACCTCATGAATAATGCAGGAGTGTGTTTAGGGCTCCTTCACATGGGGGGAAAAAAAAGAAGAAAAAAAAACTCATTAGATTGTTCGGTTTTTATCTCACACACACTCGTAACCAAACACAATTAATCAGGCCACACCGTGACATTTTTGAGCTTTGGCATTCACTCCGTCACTCTCTTTCCTCTTCGGTATCTTCTTTTTAATTTTGTTTTAAAGCAACAAACCTACTGAACGAACACACACACACACACACACACACACACACACACACACACACACACACACACACACACACACACGAAGGTAGAAAAATAATCTCAAACTGAGGTCAGTGTGTGATATTTATGACTCCTCATAAATGAGTTATTGCATGTATGTATGTAAACATTTTTCAGTATGGCTGAAACCGTGGAAACTCGGTTAGCGCTTGATGCTAAGTGCACTGACGGTAAATTTGAGTCGTTTCTTAGCATTTTATCAACTCATCTGAGGTAAATGTTGATATTTCTGTATCTGTTTTGTCTCATTTTCACTGCCACTGTATTTACGTTAGCTGTATGAAAGACTTAGCTGTATAAAACTCCACATGCTACCTAGCTAAATCATAATTCTAGTTAAAAAATAATAATTTTCCGATTAATTTATCAACACATCTGAGGTAAATGTTGATATTCCCAATGGTTCAGTCACAATTGTCCATATAGAGGACTTAACAGCTATATGCTAGCTAGATAATCCAATTTTTTTTTGTCTTTTCTGACTAATTAACCCACACATCTGAGGTAAATATTGATTTTCCTAACAGTTCTGTATCATTTACACTGTAACAGTGTCTTTACTTTAGCTGTACGAAATACCTAATAGCTAAATGCGTGCTAGCTGAATCAATATTTTGATAATTTATGGAGTTTTTTTTAGTAATTTTTCAACACATCCGAGGTAAATGTTGACCTTCGGGATAGTTCTGTATCTCTTACACTGTCAGTGTTTCTACACTGTCTGTATAAAGGATTTATAACTGCTATACGCTAGCTGGCTAAATCAATATGTTAGTCTTATGAAGTCTTCATTGTTGTTGTTGTTGTTGTTGTTGTTGTTGTTGAGGTAATGTATCAGCACATTTGAGGTAAAATGATATTCCTGACAGTTCTGTCTCGTTTCCACGGTCACTGCGTCTTTACATTGTTTAGCAGAAGCCGGCCTTGGCTTAGTTAAATCATAATTTTAATCTAACAGATTATTTTTTTTTAATTAACATATCTGAAGTACAGGTCGATATTCCTGACAGTTGTGTATCATGTACATTGTAAATGTGTCTCTTCACTGGCTGTTTATAATACCTTACAGCTACATGCTAGCTAGCCAAATCATAAATTTGACCCTTTTCGGTACTTTTTCGTAGTAAATATCCGACACATCTGAGGTAAATGTCGATATTCCTGATGGTTTGGTCTAATTTACACTGTCACTGTATAAAATATATTTACATTTGAGGCGGTATGTACGTTTACAGCATTTGGCAGACGCCCTTATCCAGAGCGACTTACATTTATGTCATTTATACATCTGAGCAGTTGAGGGTTAAGGGCCTCGCTCAGGGGCCCACAGTGGCAGCTTGGCGGTGCTGGGATTTGAACTCACGACCTTCTGATCAGTAGTACTAGTTGCCTAGCAACAGCGTTCTTACAACTTTTGCCACTGTAATGTCGAGCGTATGGAAAAATTAATAAAAGAAAATATTAATAAACGGCACAGAGTCAAAAGACGAAGAAACCTTTAACATTGTGCTAATTTGGATTTGAGGCTTCGTAATTAACTTTTCAGGAACACACACACACACACACACACACACACACACACACACGCACACACACACGCGCACACACACACACAAGCAATCAGAGAGGAGCCTCCCGTGTTGTCAGATGTAATTGTACAGATCAATGGAAGTGTTTGTCTGAGAGTGTTTATCAGCAGGAAGATCGCCTGAAGAGTGATTTCGCTGTCAGATCGCCGATGCCACGCGCTGCAAGGAATGCTGGGATATGATGAACGCTGAATCTCTCAAAATGAGGTCATGTGAAGAACACACACACACACACACACACACACACACACACAGAATCAAAGAGAGAATTAGAGATAATGTTGAAACATGCTGTATCACTCTTCTAAATCTGTTTTTTGCACTTCCTCTCTCTCTGTGTGTGTGTGTGTGTGTGTGTGTGTGTGTGTGTGTGTGTGTGTGTGTGTGTGTGTAGAGAACATCACCATCACCCTTTTCAGGCTCCTTACACACTCTTATAAATGGTGTGTGACCCTCACAGACTCTCAGGACAGATGGCCAATACGTGTGTGTGTGTGTGTGTGTGTGTGTGTGTGTGTGTGTGTGTGTGTGTGTGTGTGTGTGTGTGTGTGGGGTGAAGGCCTGCTTTGGGTCCAGGCCAAGTTTAGGTACAAAGACACTTTTTAGCATGGCTATAATTAGCCTAAGCAATTAGCCATAGCTGTAAGCGTTGCTGCACTCAATTACTTACACACACACACACACACACACACACACACACACACACACACACACACACACACACACAGTCAATTAGAAGCAGAAGCAGCATGTCAGGGGTGTGTGTGTGTGTGTGTGTGTGCGTGTTTGAAGCGGTTGTGTCCTCTTCAAGGTGATCTTTCCTTCAGGGCTTCATCTCCTCGATCTGAGAGCGGTTTAACACCACCACGCTGAGGATGAACATGAGCTGAGTTCTTAAATCAGCACAGCAACAGTGTACGCATTTTGTTAAAAGGTGTGTGTGTGTGTGTGTGTGTGTGTGTGTGTGTGTGTGTGTGTGTGTGTGTGTGTGTGTGTGTGTGTGTGAGAGAGAGAGAGAGAGAGAGCGAGATAGACGGAACAGTAGCCGATTCGTTAATGAGGTCAGTACATAAGAGGCAGTGAGGGTGAGGAGTCTCACTTGACCTTCATCACACTCACGGCCTGCTACACACACACACACACACACACACACACACACACACACACACTGAATATTATTTGTGTGTATTTGAGGTATTAATAATCAAACACACTACATTTTGCAGAATTGTGGTTCCTACAACACAGAGTTTGTTGAGCTTTATGCTGACCTCCAGAAATGTCTGATGCTGTTCGACAATTGCCGAGTCTCGTTGGAATGGTTGTCAGTGTTGGATTGGATTGGATTGGATTGGATATGATGAGGAAGCTGTATCTGGTTCTGGTTCTGACACAAAACTTGCGGTGTGTACATGTGGAGTTCCTCGGGAGTTCCTCTGGAGTTCCTCAGGAGTTCCTCGGGAGTTCCTCGGGAGTTCCTCAGGAGTTCCTCAGGAGTTCCTCAGGGCTCAATGTTAGGTCACCGTTATTTACTGTATGTAAAAAAAACCAAAACAATTTGCAACCAATTAAGAGTCTGCATCTGTGTGTCCTTCACGCCAACCACGCTGAACATCCCGACCTGTTACTCTGTATTAAACAGATCCTAAACTCATCCTCAAGCTCACGAGTTACAGTTTCCACACATTTATGCCGCATTAGATCTGTTCTCATTTAAATTTATATTGCTTTCAGGGTTTTATTTAAACTGGTAGAAGCTGTCAAATTTCACTATTATTATTTATTAATTACAACAATAGGCACACAAAACATAACACATGTTTACAACATGAACAGCAGACAAATAGTCTGTGAAACGTTTGTGAAACTCTCTAAATAAAGCTATTTCAAAAGACGAACATTATAATAATATGCAGAGTGCTTAAGGAGTGAACTTCCTTTTGAGGGATTTTCTGGAATGGCAAAACACCCACAGATGTAGCAGAAATCATCTGGGCTATGCTCGCATTTCCGTCTTTCACTGGTCATTATAAATCCCTGAAATCAGGAGTTTTGTGTGCATGTAAGTGTGCGTAGCATTCATATAAGGGCTAATCAGAGGAAAAGTGATAAATGTTGCTCACCTATTGTACATAAACATAGTGTTTCTGTGTTGGTGGCAGTGGATCTGGTAATAGCTCTAACGTTTATGGTCCATCTTAGGCAAAAATGCTCTAAACTGGACATCAGGCTTCGTGAAACGTTGTGATGTTCTAGAGCAAAACTAACAGCATATCTGGACTCAGCTATAACAACTATCAGATCCTATTCAGTAAATCTAATGCAGGTGTTTTTATATGTAAATTATTTTACACGAATTATTAACAGAACCACACACACTGTTTCATTCCTTACTTATTTACCCACACTAATCTTTTCTTGATGTTAACCTTGATTTCATTTTTATTATGCAAACTGGGATCTGAGAAGAAATCTGAATTAGCAGCTGATGAATTGAGAGAAATTATTAGAACTTAAAACAAAATGGTGAATAAAAAAATAAAACCATTGTTAGACCTGTTAGCTTACTTGAAGGTTTCAATGATTTTCCTATTTTCTCTAGAATTAATTTCTGTAATGTTCTACTTTCAACAGCTTAAATAGTTCCTAAAAAAAACCCCAAACACATACCCTAAAACATACAAATGTGGATTTTTTTATTATCTATTTTTTTTTTGATCATTCGATATAGTTTCCTCGCAGTGAACTTTGTTCTGACGTTCCTGATGTTTATACAGACACGAAATACCACGGATACGGTCCCGATGTGAGATTCTTCTCTCCGCCCGGAACCTGTTTTCCCCGAGAAGCCTAAATCCATCCTGTCTGCTTCCTGTCAGAGTGTGTCTGAGCTACACGCCTGTTATTTCTGACCTGTTTATCTCTTATCTGTTTACGTCGTGCTTGCCCGGGCTTGAACAGCTGCAGTGTGGGATTCTGGGAAATCTTTCTTGTGAAAACACTGACGTTCATATTTGTAAGAATTCGCACGATGCAGCCGGCGTGCAAAGTTTTAAACCTCACATCGAGCACGAGGAAGTCGTCACAACTGTCTCTGTGCTGGTTTAGTCAGTTTTTAAACCGTTTTTCCGACAGTGGAATCGAAAAGCGTTTCAGATTATTATTATTATTATTATTATTATTATTATTATTATTATTATTATTTTTGGAATGAGCTGTGATCAGGCTGATGTTTTGGACCTTTAAACAAAATGGCTGCCAGTGTTTTAAATTCCTTTTGATGTCTGTTATATTATTAGATATAATAATAAAGAATAAAACGAATATGTATAAAAAAAAAACAACAACTTGAAAATAAAAGCTATACATCATTTTTTATTGACAATTTTCCAATTAGTTTCTTTTTAAAGTGTAATTAAGAGCTCTTAAAAATTGCTTTTGTGTAAATAATAGATGGTTTGTTAATCATAATTAATAAATGAAACGACACACGGCGAGGCAAGTTTATTTACAGAGCGAAGTGGTTCACGTAGCTAAAAACAAAATAAAACCATGAAGAGGAAATATAAATATATTTATGAATAATTAAACTAAAGTGCAAAGTAAAGCAATTTACAGGTGTTAAGTATAAACTCAACAGGTTTATTACAGTCAGAAGTGGCACGTTTACTGACGGGAACTATGACTACATCAGTTTAACCACGTCGACTTTTAATCTGGAATTCGAAATATTTACATAACCGACATTTTTGTTGGGATGTAACAAATGTAATGTTTCCACAAGCAAGCATTACAGCAAAAACACATCCAGTGCCTCTGGCTCATGGAAGTTGGCTTTTAAACACAACTTTTCACCTCACGGATGTATAAGTGGAGTGTATATGTGGAATAAGCAGCATGTTTTGCATAGAAACAGGACCTTATTTAACAAAAAATGTGCTGAGAAGAATATCATTTTCATTTCAGATTTTATCGAGGATCCACTTAGTTACAAAAAAAAACGTACCAAGGACCAAGAATGTTGATGTGACACGTGTTGAGTTTTAAAGGGTAACTAATGGCACATCACTTCACCTTCCTCACCTTCTCAAATCCTCAGTACAATATTCACCGTTAAAGGAAGAACCACCTCGTCTAATGATAGGAGTGGATTTCTTAGATCCTTTCTTAGAAGTGCAACAATAAGCGTATTAGTAAAACTTCATGCGAGCGGTGTTGCTCTGAAGTCTCTGCAGATTTATCCTTCATCATCTTTAAATAAAGCATCGGCTCAATCGTCTGTACAGCACGTTTTCCTTCTTGGCCACTGACGTCACTTCCAAATACAAACACGCCCCGTAGTATACTCCCTCCCCCAACACTGATTGGCAGGTTTCTGTGCAAGGCATCGGAAACGCAAACGCGAAGGGATCTGATATTCCGTTTGAATTTTGGTCCGTACGTGACCCAGAGGAAGTGAAATAGCAAACCGGGTAACTGCTATTGCTATTTCGATATGACAGGATCATAACCCGTGAGACATGAGAAACGCAACTGCAAATGGACTTTGCGTTTCCATTTGAAATTTGGCAGACACCGTACGTTCGTGTAAATGACGACGCAAACGGTAAAACACGATTTGCATCTTCGTTTGAATGATGTCACAATTTATGCGTCCACAAATAGGAAACGCCACTGCAAATACAGTTTGCAGTTGCTTTTGAAGATTGTCCGCGAAATACTTCCATACTCTTCCAGAGTTTAGGAGTGATCTATAAGAAAAAGGCAACCACTGGCTGAGCTGTGATTACTCTGTGGAAGGAATAATAAACCTGCTGCTGAATGAAGTGCTGGAGATGGGTTATACTGGTTCAGGAGATCAGTAAGGAGCTAAACTATTTACATTTACGGCATTTGGCAGACACCCTTATCCAGAGCGACTTTAATTTATACATCTGAGCAGTTGAGGGTTAAAGGCCTTGCTCAAGGGCCCAACAGTGGCGGCTTGGCGGTGCTGGGATTTGAACTCGCGACCTTCCGATCAGTTATCCTTCCGATTTAGAGCATTAAGAGCCATTAGTGAATCTTAAAAGGCAGTCAGTGTGAACTGAATAAAATTGTCCTAATATGATTGGAATTCTGTTACTGATGAGCTGCATGCATTATGTATCCGACCTGATTTAACACTCCAGACGCGTTTAACACAGCTGCGTGTCCGTGTGTTGTTCGTACACAAGCGAGCGGTTAAACGTTAGAAATGTTCCAGCGATCACAGAGCATCCACGAATGGAGGTGTATAATTCACATCGAATATTTCCCTCTTCGTTCCCTCTCTCTTCACTCCGCCGCCTGAGAAATGATCTGAAGTGAGAAAGTAATCTCATTTTCTCTGTTGCGTGTGGCTGCATATTAGTCATTAAACATTAACGAACCGGCCTCGCCCATGCCGCATTTCAATTAGACTCGTCTTCCTCGAGAAAAAAAAAAAAGCGTTTGCCAAGCTATAGGAAGACGACGCACGATGGTTATGTTTGTTTCTAATGCAAATGAAACCGCGCTGGCTGATCCTAGGCGGGAACGTAATTGGGAATTATGGAAATGGTTTAGCTGCTACCTGCGATAGAGGCGAGATTGACTTTAGCTGGAGTTCATTTGCACTCTAATGGAGGTGAGCCATGGTGAGGAAGAGGACGGGGATAATGAGGATTAATGACGATTTAGGCATCTGGGTATCAAAATCGAGCAGGTTGCACTGGCGGCGGGGGGGGGGGGGTTGGGGGGGCACCTCCAAGCTTCTAGCAACCGAATGAAACAAAGTTCGAAAGTGGTGAAGGGATGCAAAGGATCATGGAACTATTCTTTCTCACACTGAGAAGTTAGGACACACACACACACTGTGTAATTGAGAACTCTATGGGAGGCGTGGCTAAAAAGAAAGGCCCAGTGAAGGTGTGGTTTTCAGTGTGATGAGAAGGAGAAGATCGAGATACTGTATTT